>PVHP010020339.1:12543-30865 GCA_004024765.1 Zapus hudsonius | reverse complement strand
GGCTCTCACAATCTTTCCGCCCCCTCTTCCGCATAGTTCCCTGAGTCGTGGTGGATGAGTAATAAGTTTGCTTTAAGGTTGTGAGCTTAGGGGTCTTTGTGTCGAAAATCGTTGGTTTCTGTTCCACTGGCTAATCATGTGTTGATTTAATGGCTGTGGCAGTGGGCTCCTTGTTCATCTCGTCATTCTCTGTGGAGTTCCATTTGGATCCTCCATTGTATGACTGTGGTGGCCCCTCTCTTGCCAGAATCTCAGCTATCGGCCTATGGTCGGTTGGTAGGATTAAACTTTTAAGACAATTAGAATGCGATAGAGTTTACATATTTGCTTGCTCTTGTTCCAATATTTGCTTTTTTGGTTCAAATTAACTCTTGGTTGAGGTACTTAGAATACTTCTAAGCTGCTTTGAGAGGAATTGGACCAATTATGCTGCCTAGGAAGGTTTGTATGAAAGTTTATAGGCTTCACCTTAGACTTAGAGGTGGCCTACCTTTACCCTGACATAATGATTCTCCTGCTTAAGTGTGCCTTAGCTAGATGTGACTTCCACAGGGAGAGGGTCCCCACATTACAGTTTTGACTTTGTTTTTACAGGTGACCAGAGTTTTCCTGATCTTAAACATATTTGCAGTTATGTGGCTGTATTGTGATTTTTTTCTGATAAATTCTAGGGTTAACACTGGAACCTTCTCAAAATAATTACAAATTTTTAGATGGGTTTTTAATTTTTCTAAATTGTAAAATCTAAAAATAATTGAATGTTAACAAGATACTTCAAGAATAATTGCTGTTAGTCTGACAACTAACTGTGAACCTTAAAACCTATATACATCTTCTTAAAGTGATGAGTATGTAAGTATGCAAAATCTGGATAGTTTTTAAAAAAACATAAGCAGATAGGATTGCTATTGATATCCATATGATAACATATAGGTCTCATTAGCCTATTTCAAACTGACCATTTATATTGCTTTTGACTTAACAATGAGGTATAAAAATTTCATAGTACAGGACATTAAGATTTGTGATAGGCTTTCTGTGGGTTAGATGCAGAACTAACATATCTTGCTATCTGCTTTTAAATGAACATTGCATGAAGTGACTGCATTGTCAGTGCTTAATCTATTTCTAATCTAGTGTAATAGCCATCAACATACCAGTTTATATACCTGATTTATCAAAGAGTAACCATAATTCTGTTGATAATCCTTACATATCAGATCTGAATTCATTTCATGTCAATTCTGTTCCCTAGATGAAGTTAATAAACTATATGAATCATAAAAAATTTGCAGCCAAACCTAATCTTGATTGGATTTAATTCCAAATGCCAAAATAATACAAATACAGTCCATAGTAACTGTAGAGTATGAAGAATTCACCTCAAATTACTTCACTGTTACTCAACTCTTTTTATGTATTTATAATAGGCTTCATTACAGCATTTTCATAATTCTTTGTTTGGTTGCTCTTTCTCTTCTCTTCTCCTCCATTCCCCCACTTTTTTGTACCCTTGTGCTTAGTATTCTATTTTCCACTTTCATGTCACATGCATTTTACTACCCTCTCCATCTCCTCCCCTAAAATCTCCTCTTGCGGTCCCCTTTCTAGTTTCATGATCTATATACTAACACTCACTCCCATAAAGTACACACATATAAAAATTAGACACTAATATCTACATAAGAGAGCATATGGTATTTATCTTTCTGAATCTGGGTTACTTTAGTTACTATAATAGTTTCTAAATCCACCAATTTCCCTTCAAATTTCATAATTTCATTTTTCTTTATGGCTGAATATTCCATTGTGTATGGTCAAATATAAAGTTTACTAATCCTTTAAGCTGAGTTGTAACTCTCCACAGTGGGAGCTCCTCAGAGGGCAAGAACAGCATCTTCTTCATGCCATGCAAGTATTCTGATGTGTTCGCCAGCACTCCACCTTGTGACTCATGCTAATGATAGGACCTAAAACAACTATTAAAATGTAACACAACTGAAAAAGGAGTATTTTCTCAAGCCTACAATGTGTATGTGCACATGCATGTACATATTTGTAAATATGTCAAGTATAGTAATGAATTATTGTATGTATTGTATGAGAAAATCTTTTTCTCAAGATTTTTATCACATCAGTATTATAGCAGCAAACACTTCAGTATATAATCAAGAGGGAAAAAACAGAAAAGAATAGAATAAAAATAATTTTTGATGGATGAAAACAGAAGAGCTAAACAAATGGAGAGATTTATTAATGGATGAAAGATTCACTATTATGAAATACCTAAATGCCCCAAATTAACCTTCAGTAAATGCAGTAGAAGTCCCATAAAGGCTTTTCACAGAACTAAGCAAGCTGAATTATAAAATCTGTACCTATAAAACAAAGAGTGGTTAGTGGAGATACTTCAATTTGCAAAGTGCTTGCCTTGTAAGCATGAGGACCGGAGTGTGATCCCAAGAATCCATGTTAAAAGAAGTTGTGTGTGGTAGTGTGTGCTTGTAATCCCAGTGCTGGGACAGGCAAATCTCTGGCTGGCTGGCCAGGCGGTCTAGGTGATTTCTAAGCCAGTTAAAAATGTCTCAAAACACGTGCTTAGCACCTAAGGAATGACATCTAAAATTGTCCTCTGGCCTCCACATCTACATGCATATACATGCACATGTACCTACCTCCCTAAACCCCCCCCCCCCCCCCCCCCCCCCCCCCCCGCCACACACACATTGAGAGAATCTGTCCTATCACAGTTCAGGCTCAGCTCATGATTAAGTAATAGTAATTAAAACAATTGGGCAGCGTAAATAACTAGCTGTGAAAAGAAGGAACAGTAGATAACATTAAAACAAAAAAAATAGGAGATTATATTCTTTTAAGTTTAAACTATAAAGGGAAACAACTCATTTGTCAATTTTAAATAAAGAACACAAAATTATAATTTTTTATGAGAAAAAATGGAGATGCTATAAACTGAAAGAATATATATTTATAGTCTATAAAAATCATATAATGAACTGAGGAAAAACACAAATTACTCATATAGGAAAATGCATCAAGCATATAAATATGCAACAGATAGAAGAAATAGAAAAGGCTAATAAATATATAAAATATGTTTAAGATTACTGGTAATTAGACAAAAAGTAAAATCAAAGTTAGTATATAACAATGGAAAAAACAACTAATTTTGGTGGGTGAGGCGTCACACACCTTTAATCCCAGTACTTGGGAGGCAGAGGTAAGAGGATCACTGTGAGTTTGAGGCCAGCATGGGACTACTGAGTTAATTACAGGTCAGTCTGGGCTAGAGTAAGACACTACCTTAACAAACAAACAGAATGGTAATCTTAAGGGCTGATACTCTCATAAACCATGGCAAGAGTGTAAAGTGGTACACTTTCTAAAGCTACCTGCCAACATAATACATGTATTTTATGAATGTGAAATTCCAATTCTCTGCATATATCCTAGCATAGACCAAAGTACATTAGGGGAACACAAAATTTTCCTAGTGTTATATATGCATAAACAGAAGTACCAACTTTCAGATCCTAAGCTTATTTGCCTATGAATGTGCATTATTCTTTTCATCCTTTCGTCATCACACCTTTCTTTTCTTAAAAATAGGCACACTTAGAGCCAGGGTGGTGGCTTTACATCCTGACAGTTGGGGAAGCTTACTGTTATAAAATTTTGACTTTATTATTAAACTAAGTTGTAAATATTAATTTTCAATTATTAAAATAAAGCTGAAGATATGGGTACAAAGTTTTAATAAAGGAACATTTAAAGAAAATATATTATACTACATGTCTAAATTATTTAAACATGGTAAATTTACAGGATTAACTTAAAAATGAATGAGCATTCTATTCTCTTTTCAGATGGTAGTGACAACTGGGGAGACTCAAAACTCATAAGAGTTCTGAGAAGAGTTAGTGGACTGTTCAGCATTGAGACATCTCTATTAGCACCCACCAAGGCTCAGGGACCATTGTGCCCAAAATAATGTAAGATCTATTAGGGGTAAACTGAGGCACAGGTAAACTGAGGCATGGAATACCCAATATAGTTAAAAAGGAGAGTCTTTAATAAAAAGAACCAGCAGCTGGGACCATTCTGTGCCACCTGAGTAGGCTTTTGGCAAGCACAATTTCTAGCATGGTTTAAAGGCAAAAACCCATTATTCATTCTTATGTTGTAACATATGTTTCCTAGCAAGGTAAGCAATATAACAATGAGTGTGAAGGCACAGGTACAAAGTCAGCATGACTTGGTCACCATGGTGTTTCTACCAGGAGCTCTATATTCTGATTCTTTATTCTTTTTAATTCTCATCATGCCCACATTTATGTCCACCTTGAACTTAACTCCCAACCAGGAAAAGGCCTGCACCTCTTAACCAGAAAAAGGGGATTCCTGTTTTATTAAGGTGGAGGGAAAACTGAAGGCTTGGATTTAAGATAGCTATTTTATTAGAGCCAACCTATCTTATAGTCCATGTTAGAGCCAAAGGAAGGGGAGGAGTGTTTTGCAATAGTGTCTTCCAGACACAAAGTGGCTATGGCATTCACGACCTCACAGTGGCTGACACTATCTACACAAGACCTGTATAATAGGAGGAAAAACATGATGACATCAAAATAGAACATGGGTGATAGTAGAAGAGGGAGGGCAAAGGAAGACTGAAGGGAGTGATTATCAGGTATATTGTGTGTATTGGATACATGTATAGAGGCTTGCAATAAAAGTTAAAAAAAAGAATGAGCATAGTAATAATTTTTCAAAACCAACATATGGAATGGGGAATGGCTCAGAAGGTAAAGTTCTTGCTTCACAAGCATGAAGCCTGGAAATCAATCCTCAGAACCCACTTAAAAATGGTGGCTCAAATTTATAATCTCAGCGTTGAAGAGGTGGAGGCAGGAAGATTCATAAGACTTGTTGTCAGTCACTATAGTCTAATTGGTGGTCTCCAGGACAATGAGAGATCCTGTCTCAATAAACAGCATTCCTGAGGAAAACCATCCAAGGCTGTTCTCTGGCTTTCACATGCATGTGTACACACATACACGTATGAACATACACACACATAGTTATATAGTACTATTTTATATAAAAGCAATAAAGAGGAATGTAAGAAAACCTCACAATACATCCAAGATCTGGATGTTCAATATAGCTTTGATTGCAGAACAATTTAAAACATCCATGAAGAGCATATAAAAATTTTATCCTAACAAATAATGAAATATTGTTAAATCCGTATTATTCAAATAAATGGATATATATAAGGGTTAATATGTTACAGTCCCAAAGGGTCAAAAAAAAGAGATTAACATAGTTTTATCTGAAAAATATAATGTTCGCTGGGTATGGTCGCACGCAACTTAAATCCCAGCGTTCTGGTGGTCAAGGAAGGAGGACAGCTGTGAGTTTGAGGCCAGCCTGGGACTATAGAGTGAGTTCCAGGTCAGCCTGGGCTAGAGACCCTACCTTGGAAAAAACACCCACCCTCCCACACATAATGTTGAAGTTAAAAAGCAGATTATTTATATAATATTTAAAAACTAAGGGATACTATATATTAACTAAATATTGTTTAAGGACACATTTGCAGTTAAGAAATAGAAACTGGACAAGAAAGTCATTCTGGACTTCCAGTTAAGATGGTGGTGTAGTAGCCATTCCAAAGCAACCTGGGGGGGGGGGGTGGCGAAGGCAGAAAAACTGCAGAATACACACTCCTATCAAAAAGGGAAGGTGTGTAAGAAATTATTAGCCCCATCAGAGAAGCAGAAGAGACCCAGAGCTTCTAGCAACCACACAACCAACCAGAATCCTGCTCCAGCTACCACTCTGGTGGGGTGGCTGGGAAGAGCTACACGGCTAGCCTGGCCTGAACCAGCACAAACAGAACTGCATTAAGAGAATTCTCTACTCACACTGGCATCACAAAGTCAAAAAACCAGAAAAAGAAAACAGGGTCCTAGTTGGACAGCTCTGGGAGGGGAAAATAGTAGGAACCAGCCCTGCAGTTTCATAACAGCTTCAGGCATTCTCCCTTTCCTCAACCACCAGCATCAGGAACCACTGGAGAGCTGGGGAATTCAAGAGACCAGAGCCACACCCTAGCCACACATCATCTAGCACAGCTGATCTGAACAGCAGATCCACTGACCCAACCAGCTTGCATTTGGGAACAGAGGGAACAAGCCTCATACAGCTTAGGAGAGACAGAAGCCATCTACACTGGGGTAACACCTACACCAAAGCCAGGTATGTAGGCCTGCACTGGAAGTGCTGATTGCACCTTCCATGTCAGGGCAGGAATGTGTTGGAGTTGATGTATTTTTGGTCTTCATTGCCATTCTTAAATGAGCTGGGTTTTTAGAGTGAATTTGTCATGCTTTATCTATCTTGATTCATAGTACCTTTTTGTCTTTTTCTTCAGTATTTCTTGGGGGCAGGATCTCACTGGGTCCCAGGCTGACCTGGAACCCAGTATAAACCAGGAATCTCAGCTCACAGTCAACAGGATTAAGGGTGTGAGTTAACACATACCCTGGGAACTCTGGCTTTGTTAGATTATCTGTTTAATCCCCACTCTTGTATAAATACTCTGTGCTGGTCTTATGTGTGTATATTGCCCAGTTGGATATTACAAGTGTATTTTGCTCCACCCAGCCTATTAGAATATTAGTTCATCTTGGGTCACTTTTGTCATTCTGGGAATAATATACGAGCCACACTTGGTACTTCAGGCTCCCACCCTGAAGATATGTAACTTCTGATCTACACACCTAAGAAATAAGCAGATAATTAGGAAACCCAAGCATTGAATTAACTGAAGATGTAAAAATCTTTACACAGCAATATAAGAAAAACAAAAATCAAGACAATATAATTCCACCAAAAACTATAAATTCATCAGAAATGATCTCTAGTGAGACTGAATTAGATGAAATGTCTGACAAAGAATTAGAAAGAATGATTATAACCATGTTCAAAGAAATCAATGAAGAAAAACTTCTGAAGAACACAGGAAACTATCTTAATGAAATAAGGAGATCAATACAAGGTATGATCAAGGAAACAGGAATACTGAAGAAATACCAATTAGAAATACTAGAAACGAAAAACACAGTCAAGTACAAAACTCTGTAGAAAGTCTCACCAATAGAATGGATCAAGGAGAGGACAGAATATCTAAACTGGAACACAAGGTGGCAAAACGAGAACAGTTCAACAAAGAGAAAGACAACTAATAGGAAGGTATGAATGAGAATTTCAAGACATTCAGGACACTATGAAAAGACCAAACTTAAGAATTTAGGTAGCAGAAGGAGAAGAATTTCACTCTCAGGGTATAGTAGGTATTTTCAACAAAATGATAGAAAATTTCCTCCAAATAGGGCAAGTGGTGCCAATGCAGATACAGGAAGCATTTGAAACACCAGACAAAACCAGGAAAGAACCTCTCACCATATTATAATTAAACTACTGAACACACAGACCAAAGAAAATATATTGAAAGCAGTAAGAGTGAAGCATCAAGTAATCTATAAAGGCGAGCCCATCAGGATAACAGCAGATTACTCAAGACAAGCTATAAAATCCAGAAGGGCTTGGAGTGATGCATTCCCGGTTCTGAAAAATAACTGTTAACCAAGATTACTGTATCTAGCAAGGATAAACAAGACTGATCAACCATTAGCAAATCTGACCAAGAGAGAAGAGACACAAATTAATAAAATTAGAGACAAAAAGGCACCATTACAACACATTTAAAAACACATATTCCAAGTTTGAAAATCTGAAGAAATGGATGATTTCCTTGATATATAATAGGTAGGTCATATATACCTTAAATCAAGATGAGATAAACCATTTAAACAGACCTATAACAAGCAGTGAAATCTAAGCAGTGTATATATATATATATATATATATATATATAAAACAACTGAAAGTCTAGGCCCAGATGAATTTACTGGTGAATTCTACCAGACATTCACTGAAGAACTAATAACAATGCTTCTAAAAACTTTTCTGCAAAATAGGAAAGGAAGGAAAAGTACTAAACTTCTGCGAAGCCAGTGTTACCCTGTTATCAAAACCAGACAAAGACAGAACAATAAAAAAGTAAATTACAGACCAATCGCCTCTTAGATTGAACATAGATCCAAAAGTTTTCAACAAAATACTGTTAAACAGATTACAAGAATGCATCAAGAACATCATTCATTCTGACCAGGTAGGTTTTATCCCAGAGATTCAGGGATGATTCAACATATGCAAGTCAGTAACTGTAATATACTTTATACTATATAAATGGACTGAAGGACAAAAATCACATGATCATCTCAATAGGTAAAGAAAAGGAATTTGACAAAATTCAACATTCCTTCATGATAAAAGTCCTAAAGAAAGTGGGAATGGAAGTAAATGGAAGAAAACTTGAAGCATTTCCACTAAAATCAGGAGCAAGGCAAGAATGTTCATTGTACCCACTTTTATTTAATATAGTATTGGAAATAGCTACAGCAATAAGGCAAGAGACACAAAACAGGTACAAATTGGAAAGGAAGAGAGAAAATTATAATTTTTAGATGATATGATTCTATACATAACGGACCCTGAAGACTCTACCAGAAAACTGTTAGAACTGATAACATTTTTAGCAACATAGCAGGATACAAATTCAATGCACAAAAATCAGTAGCCTTTCTATATACTAACAACAAACAGGCCAAGAATGAAATCAGGAAACACTCCTCTTCACAACTGCCTCAAAAAAAAAAAGGTGCCTTGGAATAAACATAACCAAGGAAGTGAAGGATCTTTACAAGGAAAACTTAAAAACACCCAAGAGAAAAATTGCAGAAGACACTAGGAAATGGGAAGACATAACATGTTCTTGGATTGGAAGAATCAATATTATGAAAATGTAAATGTTATCAAAAGCAATCTACATATTTAATGCAATCCCCAGAATTTTTCACCAAAATAGAAAAAACCTGAAATTCATTTGGAAGCACAAAAAAGCCTCAAACAGCCAAAATAATTCTAGGCAACAAGAATAAGGCTGCCGTATCACCATACCTGAGTTTAAGATATATTACAAAGCTATAGTAACAGAAACAGCATTGTCCTGGCTCAAAAACAGACATGTAGATAAATGGAGCAGAATAGAGGACCCTGATGAAAACCCAGACAAAAATGCTAAAAATATTTATTGGACAGCCTCTTTAACAAATCATGCTGAAAATAGATTTACCATATGACCCAGCTATACCACTCATTGGCATATATCCTAAGGACTCTAGTTACTGTCTTAGAGATATTTGCTCATCCATGTTTACTGTGGCTCTATTTATAATAGTTAGGAAATGGAACCAGCCTAGATGTCCCTCAACTGATGAATGGATAATGAAGATGTGGTACATTTATACAATGGAGTTCTATTCAGCAGTAAAGAAAAATGCAATTATGAAATTTTCAGGGAAATGGATGGATCTAGAAAGATTATACTAAGTGAGGTAACCCAGGCCCAGATAGCCAGCCAGATGGCATATGTTCTCTCTCTTATGTGGACCCTAGCTACAAATGTTTAGATTCATATGCGAGTTGGAGTAAAAGTCAATAGTAGAGTCCAGTAAGCTAGACAGGGGTTATAAGGGAGAGAGGAGAGGGGAGACTTATGTAAGTAAATGATCAGATTACTAGGGGTGCAATGGCTTAAATGGGACCAGGAAAAGGGTGGGAAGAAAATAAACCAAAATTTAATAGGTTTAGAGTATGGATATGGAAATCTACTTCTTTGGATAATAGCACATCCAGAAGGCATAGATTGTTACTATAAATTTTCAGTGCCAGGGATGGGATACCTTCCAGTGAGTTGTTGACCAGGGAGATCCCTGAGGCCTCCAAAGCATTACAGACCACTGCCAAGGCTCTTGGTTGCTCACCAGAACTAGATGGTAAGACCCTATTGTTGAAGACCACACATGCTTGGGTGCAGGTCACTAAAAAAAAATCAAGCTGGAGCCACCAGTCATATCGTGGAGGATCCATAGGGAACCCAGCAGACAATGACAGATGAACAAGGGACCTATAACCACAGCCATTCAATCAACACAGGATAGGCCAATGAAACAGAAACCAAGGATTTTTGACACAAAGACCCCTAAAGCTCACAACATTAAAGCAGCCTTAATACTCACCCACCACGACTCAGGGAACTGAGCGGAAGAGGGGGCGGAAAGATTGTGAGAGCCGTGGTGGGGGAGACTGTCCAGAGGCATGGCACCCATCAGTAACAACACACTTGGGCCAGGAAGACCGGGCTGAGTACTAGGATATCCAGGAACCCTTGCCACAAGGACTAATACAGACAGCCCACGGAGGAGGATATCCAACTGATCGGGGATGGGGAGGGGGGGGAATTGGGGATAACAACTCATTATTTGCCCACTAAATAATGTAACTCATTATGGACAATAAATATATATTTTAAAAAAATCAAGCTGGAGCTGAACTGGAAATTTCTTCCCTGTTAACCAGCTGACAGAAGACATGCAGCACTATGGGAGAGAGAAGTCATCTCTCTGTGGAAAGCAGTGGACCTTGTAAGCCAAAAGATTGGCCTGGGTTCAACTTCCAGGCCACCCACATAAGCCAGATGCAAAAAGCAGCACAAGCATTGGACATTCATTTGCAGCAGCCCTGGGAAACACACACATACACATGTGTGTGCACAAGTAAGTAAGTAAAAATATTTGGTAGCAATATATGGAGATTGTTCTAAAACAAAATTACTTACAGGCCAAGGTGGTGGGACAGAAGTTACCTCTGGGGTATGAAAATAAGCAACACCATTATGGTAAGTGTAAGGATATCCAGTTGAAGTCGTTAGATACATTGTTCCAGCAGCTGGCATTATACTAGAACCTAAAACAAAGATTAAATAATAAAAATTGCAATGTGCAATTTAACTTTTACTTTTTGAAAATATTTAATTATTTGAGAGAGAAGGAACGAGAGAGAGAAATAGAAGAGCAAGGGAGAGAGAATGAATGGGTGTGCCAGGACTTCCTGTCACTGCAAACTAATTCCACCACTTTGCACATCTGGTTTTATGTGGGTACTGGGGAATTGAACCTGGGCCGTTCGTTAGGTTCAGGTTTTGCAAGCAAGTGCCTTTAACTGATGAGCCATCTCTCCAGCTCCCAATGTAACTTTTAAACATGTAATTTATGAAAATTATTTAAAAAATTTATTTCAACATATCTACATACATTTCATGTATTAAACAGTAATTTATTTTCAAACTCATTACCTAAGAACTTTATTTGCTTACAGTGATTAAATGAAATATTAAAGCTCACTGTTCTGTTGAAATGTAGGTTTAAAAGCATTAACATCTACCGTGGGCTAACATTGCAGCAATGAGAAGGTATCTGCTACAGCTTAAGTCTTGAAACTAACAACAATAATTGAGAATATTCTGAATTTTTCCATACATAGTCCAATTCATTTTGTAATAACTAAATTATCTGTTGATTCCTAAATCAGCAGAATACTTAAAATGAGAACAATCCATTAACCTGTCAAAAGATATGTTTTAACATCCCAGTAGACACTAGGATATGGATAAGTAAAAAATAAACAGTAGTTTTATGTGTTTCTTTTCAAAATATATTTTCAAGCAGAGAGAATGAATAAATGAATGAGTGACTATAGGTTGCAAACAAGTACGTTAACCACTGAGCAATCTCTCTAGCCCTTAAGTTTCTTTAAGAGGCAGAAAGTTAATTACAAAGATGCTTACTGTAATAAATTGAGAGAGGAAAAAATGAGTGAAAGAAGAGTAGAAATTTGAGGAACACACTGAATTTAGCTAATTCCTTAAGCATTAGATATTGGTTACTCCAGTAAGTAGGACAACTGTGACTGGATTACAGTACATTACCACACAGCCATTTTGTTATCCTGTATTTCTACTTTCAATTTTTTTGATTCCTCTTTTGTAGGTGGTGTGGTAAGTGTGAACATGCACGTGCTCCATCTGCACATGTGGAGGTCAGAGAACCCTGGGTGCCCTCCTCTAATGCTCATCTGCGTGGTTCCTTGAGCTAGAATCTCTTCCTGGAAGCCAAAGCTGCCACTTTTTTTGGTCAGACTGGCTTACCAGAAAGCCCCAGAAATTCTCTGGTCTCAGCACCCTATAGGAGTATGGTTACAGGTATGTGTGGCCACATCCAGTCGTTTCTGTAGGTGCTGGAGAATTGAGTCCAGGGCAATTCAGGTCCTCATGCTCATATGGCAAACATTCTTAGCTGCTGAGCTATCTTCTCCGCCCTTATCTAATTAATTAAAAAATAATCCAGCTTGCTAATTGGCTAAGAGATCTGCTCAGTGGCAGGTAACCTTTAACTGGAACTGGGATTCATGGTAAACTCAAACGAAGACCAAGAACCTGGGCTCCAAGGGAAAACCTCCACTGACCAGAGATCTACAGAGAGGCTATATCCATTAAAATCTTGCCAAATTAATAACATTTGTCTCAGTATAGTTAAAACCTATACTGATCTCACTCTCCATTGGAGATTCTGTTTGTATGTTTCAGAAAGTGTTGAGAACCATGGATAACCCAATCCTACCAATAGGACCTAATGTTGCCTATCACCCAGGCAGGAGATGAACCACCCTAACTTATGATAGAGACCCCAAATAGAACCCCCTGTCCCATGGTCTGGTCCAGCAAGCCCACTGAGGAGGCCCCCTGGCAGGATGGGGACAAGGGGGGGAGGGAAATGAGGGTACCATCATAAGACTTGCTCATTTAATTAGTGCTTATTTAATTACTGACAATATGGAAAATACTCTTCTAATCATAAAACTTTTCAATTAGTAATTACAAATTACTTCTACTCTTAAGTGATAAAATTATTATAAAAGATATTTCCTTTAAAGATATAAGTATGTAGACTATTTTAAAGTGATTTTAATTTTTATTTATAGTGTGTGTGTGTGGGGGGGGTACCTATTCCATGGTGTGTGTATGTGGAGGCCAGAGGACAATCTTGTGGTATCTGGGTTCCCCCTTCTTAGAGACCAGAGTTTCAGATTCTCTAGGGTTCACCTTCCACAGATGCATATGCCACTTTGCATTCAGTTTTACATTAGTGCTGGGAATTGAACCTGGAGCCGTTTGGCTTTGCAAGCAAGTGTGCCTTTAGTCACTCAGTCATCTTCCCAGTCCCTGGGATAATACTTAAGCAATATTATTTATCCACATTTTTCCCACCTCTCCCAACTATGATGTATTAATTTCTGGTAGAAACATTTATTTATGATTACTAATTTTTCAAAAATATTGACAAAAGAAACATATTTTAATGAAGGCCTATTAAAGTCTATTATTTCACAAAAGGACCATGCAAAAATATTGAAAAATAGATTAGTTCTCAATACATACGAGGAATCCCTACTTGTTGTTTTCTTATTGCTGGACCAATATTCAGCTTCTTATCCTTATAATTAAGTTTTTCAGCCTAAAATAAAGAAAATAGTTTATTATTTTGTCATAATTTATAGTCAATGAGGAAAAACCGGTAAGAAATAATTTCAAAATTTCAGACTAACATCTCTGAATGCTGCCACACATAGTGCAGAGGACCAAAATTTTTTGATTCAAATAACATGGTTCTGAACCTTGGTTTCAATGCCCTGATCCTACATTCTTATTTGTGACAATCAATCATTATCATTTATTGATTCTGTATTACAATTCAGGGGCTGGAGAAATGGCTCATCGGTTCAAGGTGCTTGCTTGTACTGCAATTTGTCTGTTCACTAAGATATTTATTTGTGGTGATTTCAAGGTCATTACTGAACATGTGCAAAAAAAAAAAAAGTGGTGGCTTCAGACACAAGTTCCCAGCTAAGAACATGCAGGGCGATGCTTTCTTGTTTCAGCTGCCATTTTATTAACAAATGTCCTTTTCATATCCTGTTTGGTGTCATCATTTTAAAATCACATACTTTTTTTGCTAGTGATTTTGTTATTTAATGGCTGTGGTGATTTGAATGTAAGATATACCCTCATGTGTTTATGATTAAGCCTCATATTCAATCCCCAGCTGGTGGAACCTTTGGGAGGTGGAGCCTTGCTGGAAATGGTGTCACTGGAGATGATCCTTGAGATTTATTAGTCCCGCCGCACTGAGTGTGACTAGTGAGCTCACTCTTGCTGCCCCTGCCCTGCTGCTTGATTTATGACAATGTCAGCCAGCTGCCTGCTCTGCCATGGATTTCTCCACCACAATGAAACTGAAATAAACTCTTTCCTCTCTTGAGTTGCTTTTCGTCAGGTGTTTCATCCCAGCAAAGAGAAGGTATCTGCTACAGATTTCCAAGTGTAGTGCTGAAGTTCTAGCTAGTGGCCCTAAGTACAAGACAACTGGAAAAAAAGGCATAAGCATGCTTAATTCAGCCATGAAGATTAATGCTATTGGCCATCAATTCAATGTTAATGAATCAGCAATCCATTAAATATTGCATTTGTTAAGGTGTGGACATAAAGTATCCCCCCAAAAGGATTATGCATTGAAGGCTTAGCTCCCAATATGTTGTAGCTACAACCATTGAGAGGGGACTGAATGATAAGGACTCTGACTTAATCAATGGATTAATCTACTGATGTGTTTATAATTTGATGGTATTACTGGGGCTTATGGGACTTTTGGAAATGAGGCCTAGCTTGAGGAGGTGGGCCATTGGAGGCATGTTCTTGTGCTAAAAAAAAAAAAATCCTTCCATCTTTTAAATTGTCTCTCCCAGGTATTTATGACTCTATAAAACCTAACTAGTATGAATTAATAAGAATTCCTGGGTTTCGGGACCCACCCACCCCCCCAAAAAAAAAACAACAAAAAAGAATTCAATGTGGTATTTAAAAAATATACAATACAAACTTATACTTTTCTGAAAAAGCTAAATGTTATACTTGCTGTAATTTAAAAGTTAGTATAGTGAACTTAAGGGTATTAAATTTTCTATGAATACTCATTTAGTTTTTCATATGAGGCAAATAATCTTGGGTAACTTTATTCTAGGATTTTACATTTTCACTTTTTCCAGCCTCCTCCTTTTGCTTTCTCTTTTCCTTCTGCCTTCCTCCCCCTTGCCACTCTTTTCCATCTTTCCTTCTTCCCTCCCTCCCTCCTTCCTCTCTTTTCCTTTCCTTTCTCTTCTCTTTCTTCACTAGGCTGATCTGGAATTTACTCTACAGCCCAGGCTGGCCTTGAACTCAAAGTGATCTTGAAGTGCTGGGATTAAAGGCGTGATCCACCATGCCCAGCTATAGTGTTTAAGAATTAAAAAATACATTAACATATCACAAATACCTCCGAAATATATTAGTTTAAGCAAATAAAATGAAACATTACTACTTCACAATCATACTCATGTAATGGTTTGGAATTAGAGGCCAATGGAAATCTTAGGATGGATTTTTTTTCTTGGAAATGAATCATTGCACTCAAGTTCTATCAAAAGACATCTTAAAGGATTACTTTCAAATAAAAGTTACAAAAATGAAGTTAAATATACCAAAACACCTTACCTCTTGCAAAATTTTTTGCGCATCTTCTTGTGTTTCAAAAGTGATGAAGCCATACCTAAACACATACATTAATTTATTAGAGCATTATATTAATTTTCATTTTGTAGTACTGGATGTTAAACATAGCACCTCAGATATGCTAGGCAAGTGCTTTATAATGAATTATAATGAACTATATCCATTCCCAACCATATGTTAAAATTATTTTTTCATTTGAGGTAGGGTCACACACTAGTCCAGGCTGACCTGGAACCCAGGACAGTGATTCTTCTACCTCTGCCTCTTGAGTGCTGGGATTAAAGACCTGGAACTCGTTCTGTAGTCCCAGGCTGACCTCAAACTCACTGTCTCTACCTCCCGAGTGTTGGGACTAAAGGTGTGTGCCACCACACTGGCTAAGATGGTTGCTTTTTAAGAATGTCCAGTACAGGAAGCCTCTTTTTAAAGAATTTTTGTGCTTCATTAGCATAAGAATCATAGTTTAATACCACCACCTCCTCTTTTTTTTTTTTTTTTTTTGGTTTTTCGAGGTGGGGTCTCACTCTAGCCCAGACTGACCTGGAATTCACTATGTAGTCTCAGGGTGGCCTCGAACTCATGGTGATCCTCCTACCTCTGCCTCCCGAGTGCTGGGATTAAAGGCGTGCGCCACCACGCCCGGCTTCCCACCTCCTCTTTATAAAGAATAAAACCAGAGGTCTTAACAGTTTCAATCCTTGAATAATATGCAAGCAAGAAAAATGAGATTCACGTTCTAGCTTAAGAATTGGAATGCCACAAATTTTAGGCCAGAGAAATAAAATGGAAAAGTTTGGTTTCGAGAAATCAAAATAGATAGTCTGTTAAAAATTAAAAATTTTCAGGGGTTGGAAAGACAACTCAGGGGTTAAAAGTGAATTTATAAATACCAGCTCAAGTTCAATTCCAAAACCATTTCTAGTTGGAAAGAAAAAGTAGTTCGAGTGTCTGGAGTTTGTTTTCAGTGACAAGAGGCCCTGGTACCTCAGCCCTCTGTTCACATATGCAAATAAATTTAAAATATTAACTATTTTAAAAAAGCATCTTATTTATTTGAGAGTGAGAGAGAGAAAGGGGCACATAGAGAGAATGGGTGTGCCAGGGCCTCTAGCCACTGCAAATGAACTCCAGATGCACAAGCCACCTTGTGCATCTGGCTTTACATGGCTATTGGGGAATTAAACTTGGGTCCTTCTGCTTTGCAGGCAAATGCCTTAACCAATAAGCCATCTCTCCAGCCTGAATTATTTTTTTTTCGAGGTAGTGTCTTGCTCTAGCCTGACCTGGAATTCACTATGTAGTCTTAGGATGGCCTTGAACTCATGGTAATACTCCTACCTCTGCCTCCTGAGTGCTGGGATTAAAAGATGCATCACCACACCTAGAAACTCTTTTTTAAAAGTAGTATTTATTGCAAGAGAGAGAGGAGAGAGGAAGGGAGGGGAGGGTGGAAAAGAGAGAAGAGAGGAGAGGAGAATGGGTATGCCAGGGTCTCTTGCCACTTTATAAGAAATTCAGATACATGCACCATTTTGCATCTGGCTTAGCGTTGGTACTAGGGAATGATTCCTGAGTCAGCAAACTTTGCAAGCATGTGCCTTTAACCACTGAACCATTAACCCTGGCTCCCCAAATTAAATATTTTTAAATAATTTCTTTTATTTGTATAGGAATATGAAATGCATTGATAATATATTCCCAACAATATCAATTAAAATGCACACAACCTAGATTTTATACCAGATTTTCACTCTTGATTTTTACCTTCAAGTACAAGTCATGTAATGTTCAAGATACAGATAGATGCCTGTCATCTCAGAACCCAGAAAGCTGAGGCAAGATTTTGAGTTCCAGGTCAGCCAGGACTAGCAAGATCTTTTTTTTTTTTTTTAAAGATAATACCATGTTCAAGAAGCAAAATTAGAGAAAATAAAACATAGAGATACTAGAGCATAATTTCTGACAACCAAACTCCTCACAAGTAATGCTAAATATCCTGTTTTCTATCTCATAATTATTTTATCATGTATGTTTATTTTTCTTTTTTTTTCAGGCATCAAGAAAAGGCCTCATGCTTTATCACCTCCCTATATCATCAACATTTTTGAACTATCTTTTGTGTGTGCATACAGGTGCACACATGACATTCATATATATAGAGGTCAGACAGGCCCTAGTGTTAGCCCTCCCCTTTCTTACCCACTGAGACATCTCCCCAGCAATTTTTAAAAATTATGTCTTTATTATCCATAATTAGATATACTGAATGAGCAAGTAATGTGTTGGTGTCTCCAAATCCCCGATTTCCCTTTTCCTAATCAGCTGGGTATCCTCCTCTGTGGGCAAACTGGATCAGTCCTTGGGGTAGGGGGTTATGGATAGCCTAGGACTCAACCCGGTTCCACCCCCCTCTGTATGTTGTTACTGAGGGGGGGCCATGTCTCTTGATATTCTGCTCCACCATGGCTTTTACAATCTTTCTGCTCCATCTTCCGCTCAATTCCCTGAGTCATGGTGGGTGAGTATTAAAGCTGCTTTATTGTTTAGGTCTTAGGGGCCTCTGTATTTCTCTCTGTGGGGTTTCATGTGGATCCTCCACTGTAGGTCTGGGGTGGCTCATACCTTGCTGGGATGTCAGCCATCTGCCTGTGGCTCATTCCCAGCATTTTTTTT
>PVHP010020339.1:0-12443 GCA_004024765.1 Zapus hudsonius | reverse complement strand
GAGTCCTTCATTCTGGTCTTGGTCTATGTGTTTTTGTGCCAGTTTTGTTCTTATGACTCTATAGCAGCAGTTTCCAATTTGTGATCTACAGGTAACATGTGGCCTAAGACGTCTATGAATGTGAAACAGTATGAATTGTGAACTCATTTAAAACACCATTTTTTTTGCAATTGCTTTGTAACTCAGATGTGTTCATGAGGATGAACTTTGTAGATGATGTCATGAAAAATAAATGTATGCAGACTTTTTCTATTTGTACACAGGTATGGCTTCAATTTTACAATGATGTTTGGCTTCTAGTGTGTTATCTTCCAAGTTCACTTGAATTGGCATCATCAAATATTACATGTTCTTGTAGACTTGGTGAAGTATTAACCAACGATTGCACACATTAGGCTATTAATATTAATTAGAAGACATAGCATTTTTAAACTATTTTTTTGAAGTAGTATCTCACTCTAGTCCAAGCTGACCTGGAACTCATATTCCCAGGCTAGCCTTGAACTTCACAGCGATCCTCCTACCTCTGCCTCCCAAGTGCTGGGGCGTAAAGGCACGGACCACCACGCCTAGCTAAGTATTACTTGACAAATTAAGGGTTCTTGTTCATCTTGGCTAGATCTCATGCCACACTTTACAGTTTTTGTATTATAAGCAAGTGCCTTTAACTGCTGAGCCATCTCCCCAGCTCTTCTTCTTTGTATTGCATAGGCAACTGAGATGTAGAAAGGTCCAAACCTTGCTATTTTCCTGTCAATTTTCATAATACAAGGATATTATATATGTATGTATTACTTTTTAAATCCCAGCATGGCTACAATGTCTGAAAAGGAACCCAAACCCCTCAATTATAGATGAAGGAAAATCTTTCAATAAAAGATGACTACTCTTTTGTTAAGGCAAATAGTATTCTTCTGAATTCATAGGAGATTTGTGCAAGTTTTCAGTATAATTTGAAAAGGCATTTTTATTCAAGAATATGCTGCTAAGTTTGGGTGTACCAAGGACAAAATAGAGTAAAACTGATTTAATTGTTCATTTAAATAAGCTAAACATGCATTTTCAAGGTGAAAAACAACTTATAAATATGTTTCAAATCATATGTGTTCCAAATGAAAGTAAACAATTTATGCATTTTGACACTGGCTAAACAAGCCCTGTGAACAGTAAAGAATATGTAGCTTTGCTTTTCAATTTTATACAAGAATTTGCAATGTTTTCAAGATTTTTTGTGAAAGTATTTTGGTGTATTTGTGACTTGATTTTTAGTCTACATAAGTATGCTGCCTGCCAATTTTTGAGTGGAATACATACAGCTGTAACTGACATTCAACCTATAGCAGAGTGTGAGTATGCCTCTATAGAATGTATAGGTCATATCCTCCAGAGACAAATGTCCTCTGCTTCATGATCATGCTTTACTCTTGTCAATGCTTTTTGGCAGCACCTACATTTGTGAGCAACTGTTTCCCAGAATGCAGCACAGTGAGAGCAACGTTAGAACCGAAGTATCTGATGAGCACTTGGAGAACTACAGCTGCTTCCATGGGGCCAGGGGCTGATGTGTTAGCATCTTCAATACAATGTCTATTACCCTAACTAGTTTTATGTTGTCCCTTTTGTTTACCTCTATAATAAAACATTTTTTAAAAAATCAATAAAGTCTTGTTATTTAGATTGGTTGTTCCTTCTTAATAATTTTAAGACTCTATGAATAGGGCACTACATAATTTGGATTTTTTTAATGTTTAGAGAGACTTCATTAGATTAAGAGAAGTGAAGAGGACTAGCCCAGGCTGACATGAAATTCACTATGTAGTCTCAGGGTGTCCTCAAACTCCTAGCAATCCTCCTACCTCTGCCTCCCAAGTGATGGGATTAAAGGCATGCACACCAAGCCCGGTGACATTTTTTTAATACAGCAATTAAAAAATTTTCATTTATTTGCAAAGAGAGAGAGAGAATGAATAAATATGTATCAGAATGGATGTACCAGGGCCCTTTGTCACTACAAAAATACTCGATACATGTATCATTTTGTGCATCTGGCTTTAAGTGGGCACTGGGGAATCAAAACCCAGGCCATTAGGCTTTGCAAGCAAGTAACTTTAACTTCTGAGCCATCTATCTAGAGTCACAAATTTTCTTAAGATTTTTCCTGCCAATTCATGAGTACAGAAGGTTTATTTTATTTATTTTTCTATTGTCTTCAACTTTTCTCCTGCTTTAAAGTTTTCATTGTAGAGGCCTTGCACCTTCTTAGTTCAGTTTATTCCTAGGTATTTTATAAGCTATTTTTTTAAACAACTGTGTATTATAAAGTTCATTTAGGGAGAAACCATGAGTTATGAGGCTTATTGTAAGAGGGATTAGGATCCAGGGAGGAAGCTAGCTGAAAGACTCAAGCCAGAGAAGAATCCTCTCCCTTGCCTGGCTGGAAAGGGAGTGGGGCAATGGAGAGAATCACCCTCAGAGACATCTCCAGGGGTAAAAGGGCCCTGGAAGAGGCACATACATCCACACATGGAAGACAAACTGTAAGAACCAAATGATCCCCTTCACATAAAAGACCTCTAGAAGGTTAAGAAATAGTGAAAGACTCAGAAATCAATGAAAATCTATAAATGTAACAAAGTGTTCAAGACACATGTAAAAGGCAAGAAGGAAAATACCCAGTGCTCTTTACCTCTCAGCCAGGCTGAGAAGGGGAGAGGCAGGTGAAGTCACAGGAAGAAAAAGAGCTGGCCCACACATAAGGACCAGATATCTGATTAGGGTGGGCCTGGTTATCAGACTCAGGTGAGTAAGGAGACACCCGATTGGTTCATGGACTTTTTTTCAATTGACAGTTTTTAGGTATATACAAAATGTATTTAGATTATTGTTGCCTTGCCTCCGTCTGTCTTTCCCCTACACCTTCTAGTCCTTTCTGTGCCTTCTTCCTCCCTCTAGTCTCTCTACTATATGTATTTTCAAAGTATTCACTAATTTTACTCTGAACTTCATTGGAATCAGTTGTAATCTCTCCTTTTTCATCTATAAATTTATTAATTTAGATCTTACCTTTTGGTTAGTTTAGCTAAGGGTTTGTCAAGTTTTATTTTTCCAAGGAACCAATTCTTTCACTGAATCTTTTAATTCTCTTAACTTCTGCTGGGTTCTTTATCATATCTTCATATATACTGCTTTAGAGCTTGGTTTATACTTGTTTTATACTCAAGGACCTTGAGATTCATCATTGAAATCTATCAATTTTTTAAAAAAATATGAGTACTCATAGCTATAAAGTTTCTTCTTAGAACTGCCTTTGCTGGTTCTCTGAGGTCCTGATAAGTTTGCTTTCACTTTCATTTGATTCTAGGAACAATGTTCTGATCAAATCTTCAATGCATTAGATATCATTTAAAAAATGTGTACCAGATCAATCTGCATGTATTCATGTTTTTCTTTTTTATTGTTCTTTATTATCAATAATTAGATACACTGTATGAGCAAATCTTATGATGGTACCATTTCTCCTCCCTGGGAGCCTTCCTCATTGAGCGTACTGGATCAGTCTATAGGGTAGGGGTTTATGGTATTCATGTTTTTCTTGATATTAAGTTTTATTGTTATGATCTGAAAGGTACAAAAATTATTTTATTGTATTTGTTGAGACTTGCATTATGACCTAACATGTGACCTATTTTCGAGAAAGTTCCATGGGATCTATAGATGATGCATCCCTGTTAGAAAGAATGTTCTGTAGAAGTCTGTTGTCTATGGTTTAATTTAACTCTGAAGTCTTTTGAGTTTTTACCTAGATATGTTGATTAAAGTGGGGTACTGATACTACCCACTATTATCTCAACCTACCTGCCCCTTTATACCCACTCATGTTTTGAGAATTGTACATACCAATGTTCAGTGCATAAAATTGCAACTATTATCCTAAGGCATTGATTCCCCCCTTTATTAATATCGATGACCTTTTTTTGGTCTCTTCTGAATAATTTTGGCTTCAAGACTTCATCAGATAGGAGGATAGCTATTCCTGTTTGCTTTCAATTTCCACTTCAATGGTTACTGACTTCTATCCTTTTACTTTCAGGGTGTGCTGACTTTTATCAGTAAGGAGTGTTTCTTGTAAATAGGAAAGTTAGATCTTGTTTTTTAATATAAATTATAATTTGTCTGCATCTTTTAATTTGAGAGTTCTTTTTAAGAATAAGAGGAACTTGATGACTTTTATAATTTTATTGGCTATTTTCCTAGTAGCTTCAGCTGTTTTCTCCTTCTTCCACATTCATAGTAGTGTGTTCTGGTTTACTGAGATGGTCATGCTCCATTCTTCCCTACTTCTTTCTTCAACTATTCCTGAAATGGAATTGATTCTTTCACATGTTTAGTATTCCTTGAAATATTTGTAGTGCTGGCCAATCATGAATTGTTTTCATTCACGCTGCTGTGAAATGGTTATTGATTCTAAGAAATGCTCTAGAGATTCCTCAGTTTGGATATAGTAATCTCCATTCTTTACTTTCATGCTTTCAAATACATACCTTAATGTCTTCCTTGCTTCTAGGGTTTTTTGCTTAGATTTCTATTTTTATTCTGATATAGTTACTTTTATAACTGACTTGGCATTTTCTTCTTCAGCTTAAATATTGTTTTGTTCTGTAGTGTTGGCACATTACACATGTTGTGCTGGCAGAGGTTCTTTTGGTTGTTTAATTTGGGTTCTAAAGCCTCTTGTGCTTGGATATCAATTTCTTTTTCTAATTTGGCTTTTTTGCTATAATTTTTTGAATATGTTTTCTATACCTCTATAGTGTTTTTAAAAATTGATTAGTCATTCATCTCATTATACTCCATGGATTCTTTAAAAAATTTATTTATTATTTTGTTCATTTATTTAGAGAGAATGAACTTGCCAGGGCCTTTGCAAACAAACTCCAGACACACGCACCACTTTATGCAACTGGCTTTCCATGGGTACTGGGGAACTAAATTCAGGATGGCAGGTGTTGTAAGTTTAAACTGCTGAGCTGTCACCCTAACCCATCCCCATGGAGTCTTATGTTTAGTCCCTTGATCATGTCGTAGAGTTCTTGAAAATTTTGGGCATACTTTTTTATTCTTGTTTTTTTATTGATGTTGTACAATAAAGAGGAATAAAAATAATAAAAGATATTTTGAAAATGAAGTAAAAATACTAAAAAATACTAAAAACTATAGTAAAAAAGTAAAATATAAGGGACCAAAACAACAACAAAAACAAAGACCAGACAAAATATTGGAGTGGTTTCCTCCTGGACCGTCTATTACTGAAGGGACCATGGGCAGATGGTCATGCCACCTGTTCTTCCTAGTGTTTAGCCTATACTGGGCAAGTGTCAAGATGTCCCACAGGGCAGTCTTTCCTCTAGGATCTTCCCTTCTTTGTACCAGGAGCCTCTATAGCCACATAGCTGGATTTCTATCTGTGGGCAAGGCAGGTTGTTGACCTGCTCTAGAGACCCTTCAGTTTGTACTCCCCATTTAGAGTGCCTACGCAAGCTCAGGCACGTGTGTAACCCCAGTACTGTGGGAAGTAGAGACCAGAAAATTGCCAGAGATCACGACAGAATGACAAGCTTCAGTATCAGTAAAAGATACCAGCTCAAGTAAGAAAGGGTCAGAAGCATAATAGAGTGGGATACCTGATGTTCCCCTCTAGCTACTGAAGGGGAGCTTATAGGGCAGCACATGAGCACATACATGTGTGTACACCTCCCTCCAACACTACATACCTCATTACACACGTGTGCAAAAAAAATAGAATAAGCTTCCAAATTAAGGAATACTATAGGGCTCTTTTTTACCTCACTAAAATACACACAGACAGACACATATGCACAAACACTATGGAGGTCAAATGTAGGTTAAAGAAAAGGGTGTTAATGAACAGGGTGAGGAGATGCCTGCAAAGCCCAATAACTCAGGTTTGATTTCCCAGTACCCAAGAAAAGGCGGATGTACAAAGTGGCACATGTATCCGGAGTTAATTTGCAGTGGCTAGTGGCCTTGTCTGTTTTGTCTCTTATGCTTGAAAATAAATAAATAAAATGAAGAAAGAACTGGAGAGATGGCTCAGTGATTAAAAGTGCTTGCTTGCAAAGCCTGATAGCCTGGGTTTCTGTACCCACATAAAGTCAGATGCACAAAGTACGCATGTGTCTGGAGTTAGTTTGCAATGGCAGGAGGCCCTGGAGTGCCCATTCTCTTCCTTCCTCTTTTTGCTTCTCTCCCTCTCAAGTAAATAAATATAAAAATTGCAGACAAAATAAATTAGCATATAAACCTTAAGTCAATAAAATATAACCATTAATCTATATATTATCTGTAATGATACTAACCCTTTGGACACTCCAGCTCTGTCATTTACAATCTTCACTTCCTTTACAGACCCATACTGGGAAAAAAATTTTCTTAAATCATTTTCATTTGTCTGTTGACATAAAAAGAAAACATTAACACTTTTTAATAAAAGATGAAACAACTCTCAAGTTTATTTTGATATAGAAAAAAGTTTTAACAACAGCATAGCTGAATGCTGTTTGTCATTAAAACAACAGTTAAAACCATTAGGTTACTGAAATGTATTGTGCTTTATGTAGTAGCTATATTGTTAAATTTTAATATAAAAATTAAAATACTTTAAGCTGAATTAGTCTAAAGCTACAAAGAAAAGTCACTATTTAAAGTAATTCCCAATGACTCTTGTTCTTTAGGTGGCCAATTATTTTGTAAAAAGGTGATTTTGATCAGATCTGCTGTAAGTTATAGTAGACACAGGCCATATTACTACTGACTTGGTGGTTGACAGCCGTGGCAGTAGATGTCCTATTCCAGTAACTCAAAAATTATCAGCAGTGTCTCCAGGAAGAATCAGGTCTTAGGAAGAATTATATTCCCCAAATACTAGAACTTGTGATGGCAATAAAATGATTGCAAGATTTAAGGTTAGTAGAAACTTTATCTATATTCAATATATGTTTAAGCTAAGTATAGACATCACAATGATATTCAAGATAAAACTAGTAATAATGGGCATTAGTAACGTAAAGTTGATTTGGGAATATCTGATTTTTTGAAATATCTGGATTAAGACTCCTAACACTTTTCCCTAGAGTATTTGCAGTAAATTTCCCAGCAATTTTATTTTCTGGCTCAGTTACAATTGTTTGCCTTCAAGAGTAACTTTAAGTTTCCCTAGGGGAGAAAAATTATTATATATATGTAGTTTGAAAAAGAAACGCCTTGCTGACTTAGCCACTCTGAGTCAATAGTGATATGGTTCATAATATATACTCAAACAGCTATGCGTTAAGTTTAACTGCTACCTCACTACTTAAATACCCTATTGGTTCTTTTTAGTGGCAATAGAAAGCCTGCTCAATTGGGCAGTGACAAACACTAAATCTAAGATTACAAAAATGCTTTTCATTTCAACAAACAAAATTGAATCACTGCTAGGATAAAAATTGATACAGGAATTTCTTTTGTTGTTGTTGCTTTTTTTCAAGGCAGGGTTTTACTCTTTCCAGGTTGACCTGGAACTCGCTCTGTAGTCCCAAGGTGGCCTAGAACTCAGCATTCCTCCTACTTTTGCCACCTGAAAGCTGGGATTAAAGGGATGTACCACCATGCCAGGCTCAATACTGGATTTTTAAACAAAAAATTAATTTAAACTATTCTCTGATGGAAGAATTCCTAGCTCAACTCTGAAGGAGAAAATCAAGATGATTAATCAATAAGAGGAATAATGTATAGGCATCTCAAAATCGGAAGTTTAAAGTCTGAGACTGTTTGCTACTACAATAAATTATTTCCTTGCTGTTAATTATCTGCAGTTATAAAAAGGCATAAAAAGCCTAAGAGGAAGGACCATAGTACTTACCTGGACTACACAGAAACAACAACCTGTAGAACTAATAATGTTGCTAATGGGCTCTAAATTAGAGTAATCTGGTTGCATAGATGCTGTATTCACCTTAAGAACTTACTTTTAAGATGTTGTAACATGAATGAATTTTGAACAGACATATCCATAATATTTTCCATGGGCACAATAAATCTTGGACTCATTATTTTGGCAAATGCACTAAATGTAACACCTTTTTAAGTAGGAAGAAAGTAATTTTACCTAAATTATGACAGATTAAATGATAATAAGGTATAAGTTTCAAATAGCATACCTAATAGCACAAGAATTTTTACTAAAAAATTCTAAATCTCTCCTTATAATTTCTATGTAATTTGGAAACTTAGGAATGCTTTTACATATTAATTTGGAATATTTTTTTCAGTCCTGGGGATTGAACCTGGGGCCATGTATATGCTAGGAAGTGCTCTGCCACCGACATATCCCTGGTTCCTAAGAGTACCTTAGCTAAAATATTCATGGATGCCTTTCCTGTACATGTACACCACCTCTCATGTGGGGATGCTGCAAATCACGTCCCAACTATGCTTTTCTGAAAGAGTGTAGTCAATGATTACCTGGTTAAGTATATTATTGTAAAGATGCTTTATTCTGACACTAAGGCCTTTTTGAGGTGGTCAGATTATAAATCCTATGATAGAAAGTTGCAACAGAGTTGAAATCTAGGAAGTTGCTCAGGAACTCCAGATTAAGCTTGGGATAAAGGACAGGGTTCTGTAAAAGTTTTAAATTAAAAAAATTTAAAATTATGGCCACCCATTATTTGAGCAATTGGAATATTGTGCAAGCAGTATAGTAAGTGCAGAATGCCAATATGAAATTAGTATCTGTCAATTAGAAATATAAACTACTAGTCTCATTCCACCAGAAATTAGCCAGGGGCCTATAGAAGGCATATGAGCCTCAATTTCCTTATATGTGAAATTGGACAACTAGACATGCTTAATTTACTCTACATTGTTGAAAAGATCTTTAATATTATAATTTGAACCTACTAATCTGCAGTGTTATTTTTATAGTTGCCAAGGAAATAATTGCTGAGAAATAACTTCCAATGTAAACAAAGCAAAAACCAATCACCCCCACCATGTTGAACACACAAATAGGTACCTTAAAGTCAATTCCTCCTACAAAGATGCGATTAGGAATCACAGTTCCGTATCTTGGGACACTTGTTGGGTTATTCAAAGGCACAGGTGACACAGTATTAGGAGATGGAGATAACGAATCTGTTTGTGTCTGATTTGATGTTTGCTGTAAGATAAAATTCTTTTAAACTTTTAGCACAAGGTAAGTTTTAATGCGGGCTTTCAAAACATATCTTCAAAAAGATCATTTGGCAAAATGTAGTTATCTTAGACTTGTTTTTTCCCAATATTATGAAGATAATAATTAGAGATAACAGCTTTCTGGGGAAACAACAAAAATAAAATAGTATACCAATATGGAGAAGTACTTAATTATTAAACCTACTATTCAAATACACTTATAGTAATAATTGGATATACGATACAATTGTTAAGGAAGAATAATCTCATAAAGAAGTCAGAGAAAGAGAAGAACAGCTTAGACAGCTGGGACATGGCTGGGCACAACCATATAGTCCCTGGTGTGTTGGAAGTTGGTCTGGCGCTAACAGGCAATGGTATTTTCTTATTAACAGAACATCAGCACTGGACAAGGTCACTCTGTCATGTATCAAGATAAAAACAAGATCACTCCTTAATCATTTCTGAACACTGATCAAAACAAAAGCAATGTCCAAACCACAAGAATGACTCAGCTAGTTATCAATCACAACTTGGGCTTTGATCCAGTTTTTCGACTTTTTAGATAAAACACACACTCATTCATTCATAAAATCCTTCCATTTCCTCACAACATGTATTCCAGGGTAAAGCCTTTCTTCCAGAAATGCTCTAAAAATCTCAATATATAATCCTACATCCTCTAAATTCTTAAGCTTCCAAGAGGCTCTGCTCTATGTATACTTTCTTCCTAATTTCAATGACTTGATGGACCCAATTTTATTAAACTGCAGGTGTGTTCTTGGTAATTTTTGGCTAAAGAGCACCGCCAAGTTAATAAATGCTGACATTTATAATTTTCAGCCTAAAAGTCGATTTTTAATATAGTCTTGTCTATTTTAAGATTGGACTGACTTGTAAAAAAATTATACCCAAGTAATCCATTTTTATGCCAAAGAACTGAGCCCAATACATATCCATTTGTTCACAATTCTAAATTGGAAAACTTAAAATATATATTAGTGTATGCCTTTGCAATATACAAATAGACATGTAAGGCACAACTAACCCCCCCCCAAAAAAAACCAAGAGTTGAGAGTAAAAATTTGAAGAGAAACCTACTAAAAACCTTGATAATTATTTTCCTTATGGGAAGACTAAACAAACTTCAAAAAGTCTGGCATGAGTCCCTAAGGCTGAAGTTTTCAATTTTCTGAGACATACATAAAAATTTCAATTTTGACAGTAGAGTTTTTCTTTTTCACTTCATTGGCCAACAAAATCATCATCTCTAAATAAATCTCTGTAGGACATACAGAGAACTAAGTAGGCTGGTGGGCTATAGGCTGGACCTATGGATTCTTGTCGCCAGCTCAGCCTTAAGGAGAAGGGGGCCATAGTAGAGTCCTTAATGAGCACTTGGAACGATTGATTATGGGAAAGCGAACGACTCTGGGATGCTCAGTTTTATTTTCAACTGTGGATTTGTACTGTCCGGGATAATCTTACAACTCTGGTAGATATAACCTTGCATCTCAGCCTATTATTGGTTTAGAGTTTAAAATTACTCATTTGCTAAATTGTGGAAAAGTCAGTCTTCACAAAATTCTCTCTACAAAGAGTTCAGTGGATGAACTAATGTGTTCTCAAGTTCAGTAAAAGCTCCCATCATCTTTCTGTTAGGATGAAGAGTCTTATTATCCCCACCCTCAACTTCCAGAGTCTACTTCATTCTCTTGTCGTAAGGGATAAATGCTTGTTTTTTTCCCCCTTAATATTTTGCATTTCCCAATACACCATATGACTTATTGATTACGTGCATTATCTGTTGTTCTGTACAATGCACTATTCACGAGGGCCAGGAGCTGGCCATCCTCCCCGTGTCCAAGTCACAGCACGAAGCAGTGACATTACAGAGCAGGGGTTCCACAGGTATATTTTGAACAAATAAAGAGAGTGATCCTTTCTTCAGAAGAGACCTGCTTACGATAGGACAGTAGGAATAATATTCTAGAATTTAAAAGATCATCTGCGCATGGGCACCTGGGCCTCTGAGAACACACCCCAGACTACTTGGGCCACTTTTGCGCCCAGCTTCCACGGGTGCTGGGAGGCTTTGCAAGCAAGCGGCCCTCGCAGCCTTGGAGGCTTTGCAAGCAAGCACCCTCGCAGCCCCGGAGGCTATGGAATGTTTCTTAAAGAGACAGATCCCTGAGACCCTGAATTTAAACCACCCCCACCACCGGGTTAACTCCGTGCCCAGAGCACCGCGGGGCGGGCGGGCACCCTCCTCTAACCGTCGCGGTGGCGGAGGCGGCCTCGGCGCTGCGGCCCCGCTGTGGCCAGCAGCCACTGGCGCCCAGGGAGATGGCCGTGCGGACGGCGTCCTCCGGTTCCCTCAGCTCATCGTGGGCCTGCGCGCCGACGCGGGGGTCCGTCCCCTCCCCGCCCAAGTGCGGGAGGGAGAAGAAAGCCAGCCAGCGAGAAATTTTGCCGGGCAAACCCGCCGCGGCGGCGGTGGCGGGAACTGTCAACGGCACTGAGCGCGCTGCCCGCCGGCCGCCGGCCGCCTCGTGCTCGTAGGCCGCGGTGGCGGGCCGCGCGCTGATTGGCTGCGGGCGGGCGCGGGGCGGGGCCTGGCGGGCGGCACGTTACGGTGCCTTCGAGGCCTCGGGCCTGGGCCGCCGCGCTCGCTCGCTCGCTCGCTGGGCTTCCGGCTCCCGGCTCCCGGCCCCCGCGTCGACGGCCCGCATCGCGCCCAGGCCCGTCGAGCGGTTTCGGCGGGAAAGCCTGGAGGCCGCCGCGGGCCCCGCCGCGTCCTCACGCAGCATCCTCGCCCCGCTAGCCGTCCTTCCTCGTCCCCCGACGACCGCGGCGGAGAGAGGCTCCCGGCTCCCATGGGCGCCTTCCCTCCCCGCCCACGGCCCGAGCCCACGCGGCTTCTGCTCCCCGCCGTCCGCGGCCCGGGCCCCATCTACTCACCATGCGGGACTCGGGCTCCATGGTCCGCTCTTTGAGCAGTGCGAGGGCGAGGAGTGCCGCTCACGCAGGAAGGCGCCTTCGGCACAGGAAGGGCGTCCCGCACGCTTCCCGTCGGGGCGGGGCGGGGCGAGGCGGACGGGGCGGGGCAGCTGGTGGGGAGGGGCAGCTGGTGGTGCGGGGCCGGGTGGGGCGGAGCTGGTGGCGGTGCGGGGTGCTGCGGGGCGGTACGATGGGGCAGCTGGTGGTGC
>PVHP010020338.1:0-30659 GCA_004024765.1 Zapus hudsonius | reverse complement strand
TATCTTTATTATGAATAAGTATATACATTGTATGAGCAAATCTTGTGAAGGTGTCCCCGTTTCCCTCCTCTCTGTCCCCTACCCACTGGGGTCCTTCCTTGATACACATACTGAATCTGTCCATAGGTTAGGGGGTTATGAACTGCACCAGAGGTAGCCAGGGAATTTTTTTTTTAATTTCCCCCTTTGTGTATTGTTGCTGAGGGGGTAATGTCTCCGGATATTCTCCCCCACCATGGCTCTTACATTTTTTCTTCCCCCTCTTCCATTCAGTTCCCTGAGTCATAGTGGGTGAGTTTTGATTCTGCTTTGTTGTTGAGTTCTTAAATTTCCCTGGATCTTTGCCCTGGATTGTGTTGGGTATCATTGGTGTCTCCATTGACCTTTCATGGGTTATCAGACTTGCTCTGGTGATTGGTCTCCTGTTTGTCTCCTCACTTTCTTGCAGGTTTCATTTGGCCCTGTGTGAAGGCAGGATGTGGTTTGTCTCCTGCCAGGATGTCAGCCTTCATCCAATGACATGTTGGTGGAATTGAGTTGTCCCCAGCTCTCTCAGTGCCTTCTAAAAAATACGAACAGAATCTCAATCAGACAGTGAGATCAACATAGGTTAAATGAGACAACATTGCTATTTTGTCTAGCTCCTAATGGGTGTAGCCTCTCTGTAGCTCTCTGGTATTGGGAATTTCCCCTAGGAGCCGGAGTTCTTGGTCCCCATAGGATTATGCTGTGGATTCCAGTTACAGTTAAGGGTTCTGAGCAGATCTCAGGGTGTAGAAGGGGGTAAGCAGGAGCCAGGCCTGGGTTGTCTCTGACTGCTGAGTTTGTTTACCTTTTGGGGGGTGAAGGTGAGAAATGGGGTAGATAAGGCTCTAATGGAAGAGGAGGTTAGAGCCCCTGGTACTAATGGCTCCTGCTTTTGAGTTATGGGCTTTTGTGCCCACAGGAAGTTCAGTTTATTTGGTGACCTTTTGACCCTTCATAGATATTAATAGTTTAAATGCATGATGTTAATCTAAGTTCTCTCAGAGGCAGCCACAGAATTTCCTCACACATCCACAACAATGGGCACCAAATGGGATGGATTCCAAAGAAACTGCTTCACAGAAAAGGATGCTGAAATCTATGAGAGTCAAGTATGTAACATGAAAATTCTCTCCTTTAATTTGCTGCTATATTGGGATAAATATAGACATAAGCAGGTTTAGATGAAAACTTGGAATAATATTCAGGTACATCTCCATTGCAGCATATACAAAGGCAAATAAATAAAACTCCCAGAGCCTCTAAAACATTAAACTGCTCACACTCATAACCAGAGAAACCAGCCAAACCTGGACTTTTGATCCACGGAAACTGGGACATGAGATGTAGGTACTCTTTTAAGTCAGTAAGCTTCTGATAAGCCTGCTATGGTGACAACAGAAGACTCATCAATAATCAAAATTGAATGAGCCTAAGAACATGATGGGGCTTGAAATGAAAAGCTAAATTCCTAAGTGTGTGGGGGGGAGGAGCAATAGCCTTAGTTTCATTTAATGATATTTTTATAATTTAGAAGGAAATTTCCCAAAAACTAATGGATAAAGGACTTCAGATTCAATAAAAAGCCACCCAGTGACCAGTGCAACATTGAGATGTTTTCCTTCATTATAAGAGAAAAATCAAAGTAGTTTGAAGACAGGAAGAGCATTATTTGGGTTGAGAGAGAGACAGAGAAAGAGAGAGACAGCGATTACAGTTAAGCAATTGGCCTTGGGAAAGAATTAAGCCTTTTTGGATCATGCTTATTTTGTTTTAGCTTTAAATTACTTGATGGCTCCCAGCACTTGCCCATTATCTACTAGGAGAATGGAGAGTTTCCATTGCAGTAGAAAACATCGCACAAAATTTTAAACTCATGTTTCAGTCATAAAAATTATCACTGAAAGCAACTTAATGAAGATTGCATGACCAATTTATACTCCCTTTTCAGTATGTTCTGTGATTAGTAGCTATCTTCCACTATCTTAACATAGTTTTGCAAAACAGATTAGAAACAAATATATAATTCATAGCTCTCTTATCACCTTGAAGCCACAACAGCCTCAAAATTGACACCCAGAAGAGCCTATTCCAAGAATTCTGAGTCTGAGGACAATAAAAATTGGGCCTTCTGATCATTCAAGACTTTATTCAATTGCCTTAATTATTGAAATCGGGCATTCAATTATATGGTCCCTTTCATTTTTAAAGGAATCATTTACTTGAGAGACAGAGGAGAGAGGAGAGACAGAGAGAGAAAGAGAGAGAAAGAGAGAGAGAGAGAGAGAGAGAGAGAGAGAGAGAGAGAGAATGGGCACACCAAGGTCTTTCGCCTCTACAAATAATTCAAGAGAATGTACCAGTTTCTGCATCTGGCTTTACATGGGTACTGGGGAATCAAACCAGGCCAGCAGGGTTTTTGTTGTTGTTGTTGTTGTTTATTTGTTTGTTTTGTTTTTCAGAGGTAAGGTCTCGCTCTAGTCCAGGCTGACCTGGAATTCACTATGTAGTCTCTCTGGGTGTCCTTGAACTCACAGCAATCCTCCCACCTCTGCCTCCCAAGTGCTGGGATTAAAGGCGTGCGTCACCACGCCCAGTTTAGGCCAGCAGGTTTTGAAAGCAAGCAACTTTAATCACTGAGCCATATCTTCAGTCTGCTTTAATTTTTTAACAGCTAACAAATAAAAGGCTATCCTTTAAAAAAATCTTTTATCATTGTTATTGAAAAAAATTTCCAGTCTCTGATTTTTTCTTATTCAGTGCTTCCTTAGTTAAAAAGTTAATATTCTAATGATGACTCTTTAAGTGGCATAATTATACAGCATATTTCCATTTAAGACTAGTCTCTCATCTAAGATTTGAGGTTACCTTTATTAGCAGAATTATTATTATGAAAATACAAAAGGATTCCAAAATTAATAACAGCCTTCCTTGTCCATTTGTAAGACCATTAAAAGGGTGAATTTCCTTTTATTGGTCAGTAATTTTTCTTGGAGCTGAAAGTTCTCCAAAAATATAAATGTTACTGAATTTCAGAGCAGCAAACTGAGACAAAATCAGGTCTAGTTAACAACATTTTGGCCAATGAGAAACCAAGTCTAAGAGGTTCAAGAACTGTAGAGAAGGGAAGGGTCAAGACCAATCACCACAGCAAGTCTGATAACCCATGAAAGGTCAGTGGAGACAGACACCAATGATACCCAACACAACCCAGGACAAAGGTCCAGAGATACTTAAGATCTCAACAACAAAGCAGACTTAAAACTCACCCACTAAGACTCAGGGAACTGAATGGAAGAGGAGGCAGAAAGAACATAAGAGCCATGGTGGGGGAGAATATCCAGAGACATTGTCGCCTCAGCAACATCGCACAAAGGGGGAAGAAAAAAAAAAAAACCTGGCTACTTCTTGTGCAGCTCATACCCCCTAATTTATGGACAGATCCAGTATGAGCACCAAGGAAGGACACCAGTGGGTAACAGAAAGAGAGGAGGCAAATGTGGACAACTTCATAAGATTTGCTCACACAATGTATATACTTATTCATAATAGAGATATTTATTTTTTAAAAGTCAACATTTCAACCAAAAGACCTGCTTTCATCTTATAGTGCTAGGTAATTCAGAAGAAATGGGGTCCAACCCTAAACTATGTTTTGGAGATGATTCCACACACTAAACTTCCTTTTTTTTTCATTTTTTTTCCAAAATATGGAACGCTTCACGAATTTGCATGTTATTCTTGCGCAGGGGTAAACTTCCTTGTTTAATTGCCAATTTCTGAAGTGCCTCTCCTTGAAATTATTCCCTCCTGGGGGATCCTGGGAAGGTTTCCCTCCACTGGAGCCATTCATTCAGCAGGTGCTGTTTTCTATTGCCTTTAGCATCTATGTAGAGATCTTCATTGTTGCAGAGGGAGAAGTGGGGAACCAATCAACATTTTTAAGTGGCTAATATGTTGCAGGCTCTTTTAATCTCTGGAAAAACAGATTTGCCGAGTGCTGTTTTATCTGAAAGTCAAAGTCAGGGCCTGCTGCACAAATCTGCCTCTTTTCTTCCTTAGAGAGCTCACTCATTTCCTTACAGAGGATCCCCACAGAGCTCAGGGAAAATCCTCAGTATTCATTAGCATGGCCCCAGAGGAAAGGGCAGGACCTCCTAATGTCATATCTTCCTTTATGATTAGGGCAAGAGTAATTGCATTTATTGAACACTTTCTGTTTTCTATGATTGTTTTATTTCATTCTCACAAGAACCATATTCCCTTTAATGATTGAAGAAAGTTAGATGATTGAGCCTGCTAATTTTTTCAAGGAAACCTGGCTAGTGATTCTGACTTAGTCTTGATCAGCTTGGATCTATAGTCATGCACCTAAGTATTATAAGTCCCATTTTTTTGTTGCTCAGTTATGATTCAATTGAAATATGCACAAAATCATCAGCTTTTTGGTCATTTCTTACCCTTCCAGTGTACTGGGATCCTCCACCAGCAGAAATCTTGACTGAGAACCCTCCTCCAATCTGACATGAGCTTTGGACACTCATATTACAAAAGATTTTCCACTCTTTCCTAGTTAAATTGAAGCATGATATATAGCATGTACTTCTTGATGCTAGCACATTGCTCATAATAAATGTTATGAATATTTAATGTTTTGTAGTTCACAGCTTCAAAGATGTCCCACATGATAGCTGTTCCCTGGTATTCACACTTTATGTAACTCCTTCCTCTGAGAGTGAACTGGACTTTGTGAGTCACACCTAAAGAAGAGAACATAGCATAAGTGAAGGGGTTAGGTTATATAAAGATCATGTATGTCGTCACTACTACGAAGATGGTTCAGTGTGAGGACCTGAGGTTGATCCTCAATATCCATGCAAAAATTTTAGGTATGTTGGTCCATGCCTCTACAAAGAGCTGAGGAGCTGGAGATATGAGGACAAGAGGTTCTCCACAGCCTTCTGGCTTACCACTCTAACCTTATTGATGAGCTTTAGGACAATAAGAGACCCTGTCTCAAAAAATCTTAAATGGCACTTCCTAGTATTGATATCTGACATCATCCTCTGGACTTTGCATGCACACATATGCACATACAAGAAAAAAAAATACCATGTCATCTGCCGTAGGCTGGTTCTCACTCTCTCACTTTTAGGTTGCATTGATCCTGGGAAAGCTAGCTGACTGTAGAAGACCAATGAGCAAGAATCCAATCCCTGGCAATGGCTACCTGAGTGATCTTCAATTCAAACCACTGCCAAGTTGACTGCATACTCATGGGGGCACCTGAGATAGACAGACCCAATCAACTTCTGATCCACAGAGACTATACCATAATGTGGTATTGTTTTCTACTTTTAAGTTTTGAAATAATTTTGCTATATAACTACAGATAACTAAAATATATCATAGTATTTATTGGATTGAGATAAACTGTTTTCACAAAACAACAGAAAATAAATATTACTATCTCTCTTGTATGTATTAGCGAGACAAGCTACAAAGGCTTAAGATACCTGCTGAAGGCTCATCTTGATGGCTTATGAAAGGAGAATGGGTTCTACTCTGAACACTTTTTGTTTTGGTAAGTCTCATTATGTTATCTAAGTCTGGTCTCCTACTTGTGGACTTAAGTGAACCATTCATGCCAGCCTCTCAAGTAGCAGTTAGGCAATGCTCCCTGTGCTTCTCCTTTAAGTCTCTGTGCTTCTACTTTAAGTTGTGTTGGAAGTCGTTGGTGTCTGTCTCTCTGATTTATCCTGGATTGACTGATTGGCTGTGGTTATAGGTCTCTTTCTTGCCCCACCACTCTCTCAAGTGTTTCCTTTGGGGCCTACATGATAGGCTGGGGTGGTTGGTTCATCTCATGCTGGGATATCAGCCATTCACCTGAGGCTCATCAGTGGAGTTGGAATGACCACAGCTCTCTCACTGACTTCTGGAACAGATCAGAGACTGAGATCTGTAAAGGTTAAATGAGATATATATTTCTAATTTGGCAAAATTCTATTGAGATTAGCCTCTCTGACATTCTCTGGTAATGGGGATTTCTTTTTGGAGACCCAGTTTTTGGTTCCGGTAGGATTTTGCCCTGAGTTCCACTTAAGTTAAGGGTTCCTTGTCACTAAGTGGATTTTTGGCTACTTTAAAAGCTGTTATTTCCCCATGCCACAGGTTTTGGTGCCTCTATTGCACAGGTGATCATTTCTTGGTTCCTTGATCTCTCCCAGAAGGAAGTGTTTTGATGTTAAAAAAAAATCCCTTTTTTTTCTGGGTATACTGGCACATGCCTTTAATCCCAACACTTGGGAGGCTGAGGTAGGAGGATTGCAATGAGCTTGAGATCACCCTGATACTATGTATGGAATTATGGGAGCTATGAATTCCATGTCACCCTGGGATAGAGCAAGACCCTACCTCAAAAAACAAAAATCATTTCTTCTGGCCTATTGAAATATGCAATACACAACTCTTCTCTATAGCCAATTTACTGGCAACATCATACCCAAATTTATAACTGTGACTTAGTACCATAGATCAACCTTTCCTTATCTCTCCCTCTTCCCTCTTCTCTCCAGCCTCTGATAGAAACAAATCACCATTCTATTCTCAAAATTTACATCAGCTTTTACATAATTCACCCATGAGTGAAATCATCAATGCCTTCTCTTCCTTCCTTCCTTTCTTCCTTTCTTTTTTTCTTTCTTTCTTTTTAAACTTTATTTTCAAAGTAGGCTCTCACTCTACTTTAAGCCAGGTGTAATGGTAGGAGGATCACCATGACTTTGAAGTCAGACTGAGACTGCATTGTGAATTCCTTCTTTATCTGAACCTAGCTATTTTCACTGATTCGTAGTTCCATCCATGTTGTTATAAGTAACATGTTGTTATATGTTACAGATAGCTTTCTTCAATTTTAGGGCTTAATAGTATTCCATTGAGCATATGAACCACATTTTCTTTTCTACTCATCAGATTCTGATAGCTCTATGTTTAACTTTGTGAGAAGCCTATGCAGTTTCACATAACTCTACTAATGTGCATTTTCTTCAATTATGCAAAGGTTTCCTTTGCTCCACATTCTTACCATCTCCTGTTATCTTAAGTCTTATTTTTTGTTAGTAATATTCATGTTCATAACCCAGTTGTATAGAAATGGACTGAGAAAAATACTGATGATACATAATTTTCTTGGACTTCTAATGCTAATTAAATCTTGTTAACAATCTTCTAATGTCCTTTTCTCTCTTTATATTTTATTGAGAAGGTTAATCTATGAACATATTTCATTTGGTTATATTCATACCACATTATACTCTTTTTAAAAATATTTTATTTATTTGCAAACAGATACAGAGAGAGAGAGAGAGAGAGAGAGAGAGAGAGAGAGAGATTGTATAGACACAACAACCGGGGCCTGCAGCTACTGCAAGTGAACTCCAGATGCATGTGCCACTTTGAACATCTGGCTTTATGTGGGCACTCAGGATTCAAATCTGGGTGGTTAGTCTTTGCAGACAAGTGCCTTAACCACTGAGCAACCTCTCCAGCCTCACATTATACTCTTGTTCTCTCTCCCCTTCTCTGTTCCAGTGAGGGCCCTTCATGGTGGGGTTATAGGTTTTCACTGTGCACTCTTTAATTCTTTAGATAATAGCCATTCTTGCTGGAAAGGGGTATCATCTCATAGTTTGAGGTATTTTTTGTATGTTCTTATTGATTTGTGGTGTTGAGTGTTTTTTTATGGACATATTGGCTCGCTGTATGTCTTCTCTTGCAAAACATCTACTTAGGTTCTATTCCCTCAATGTTATAATCAGGTTGTCTTTGGTTCGTATTTTGGTACTGAGCGTTTTAAATTTTTTATATATTCTGAATATCAAATCTTGTAAGATATATAGTTTGCAAATATTTCTCCTATTCAAAAGGCTTTAGCTATCCTGCAGTGATTTACAGTAATATTTATATTTTGGTCTGAATGGTAGATTTACAGATTTAACTTCTTTGTAAAAAATTCATCAAGTGAAACATTAGAATTTTCATACATTTTACTCAATGAATGTTGTACTAAATAATAGCATTTATTAAGCAAATACTACAGCTTCAGCTGTTTGCTCTTTCACTGGGCCACATAGTCTCTGAGACCCCTGACTTCTAAACCCAAGAAGTTACAATTAAACTTCCTTTATGGGTGCCTACTGTCTCCTGTCCCTTCAAACTTTTTTAGAGTTCATGTTGATCTTTAATTAATTGTCTTCTAGTCTTTCCATCTGCTCCCCCTGCTTCAATCATGGTTCAGCTTTCTTTGTGTTCTTGTTATAAACACAATATTGGGCTAAGCATGAGAACCATGGAAAGAGTACTGATCACTAGATGAAAATAAAAAGGCAACATTTTCTCTCAGTCCTCCTGGAAAAAAAAATAAAAGTCACAGTCTCCAAGGGAAAAATTCACTTCAAAATGTTCCCAACATTCCAAAGTTTATTGCAGCTGGAAGGACACACAGCACTGAGCACAATGCTAGCAGTTTGAAAGTTTTTATTGGCTAAGCTTGTACATGTCTTGATTTAATAGAATTCACTAGAAATTCTTTTTTTTTTCATCTTGTATCTCTATTCTGAGAATGTTCTACTTCTCAGTTCCAGTATATTCAGACTGCAATATTAACTGGGGATTTTACCACAGAGGGAAAGTGGAGTAATTATGCCTCTATTCTCATTAGGGGAAAAAAAAACAATCACTGCATTTTATATTCAGTTGGTTCAGTTTATTTTAAATTTGCTTCTACATTAAAAAAATCCCTGTTTTTATGCAATTGGGAGAAAGGAAGGTGAAGGAAGAAGTTAACAGGAATACAATATTATTCAAATAAATTAGAACTCTGTGGAAAACGACTGCTCATTAGGTAGGGTAAAGTCATTCCAGGTGAACTCATAAATTTAACCCAGGGAGCTAGGTTCATGGGCACTAATTTACTCCAATAAAATGATGGATCTCAAAGCTAATTCACTAAGCCTGGCAAACATAGAGAGACCCTCAGTTGGTAAAATTGCAGACCCCTACTGTCTCATTATGTTTGAAATCTAAAGGCCCCCCTGAAGTAAAGCCTATCTTGGAATTATCACAGCTTGTTGCCTCTGGATTTCCCAATTATCCCTCCTGCTTCTGTGTCATACCCACATAATAACTACCTGCCCTCTCCATGCTATTTAATAATAATCCAAAACAAAGAGGCCAATATGAAAAGAAAGAAGTGGGGAGAGAGGAAGAGAGATGGATCTCTGTATATTGCTATTGCACTAATGAATCAAGATTAATCAGGACAGAAACAACCTGAACCATGTGCCCAGAGGGACAGCAAAGGGGGAGCCAGCTCTTCATGGAGGCACAGATGCACTTCTACAATGAATGCTCATATTAGCCTACATGAGATGTGATCTCTTTCTTTGATTGTAAACGTTTATTATTAATATTATTTATGAAGTAGAATCTTTGTTTGAACAAGTCTTATGTTGCTACCACCATTTCCTTCCTCCTTGCTCCCATTCCACTGAGGGTCCTCCTTGGTGGGCTTGCTGGTATGCAGTATGGAGTTGAGTGCTATGAATTGTGTGAGCATCTATCAGTCACTGGGTGTGGGGCAATGCCCAAGGTATTCTCCCACCATGGATTTTACAGTATTTCTGTCTCCTCTTCTGAAAAATTCCCTGAGCCATGGTGGGTGAGTTAAAGTCTACTGTAGTGTTGAGCTTCTGGAAGTCTGCTTTGGAACATTTGGAGTCTCCTCAGTGTCTGTCTCCATCATCCTGGCACAGGTTGATGGGCTCTCTGTGGGAGCAGCACTCTTTCTCATCTCATCACTTCCTCTGGGGTTTCACCTGGACCTAGCTGATGTGTTATGGGTGGTTTACCTCTTGCCAGGGAATCTGCTATCATTTCTGATCTTGTTGGTAGAATTAGGTTGTCTTCAGTTCTCACTGCCTTCTGAAAAATAAAAAGAGATTCTTCGACAGAGAGATCAGCATAGGTTAACTGGGATAAGCATTATTAATTGGGAGAGATCATTATGGGTATAGCCTCTCTGTAGGCTCATGGTTAGGTGAAGCTTCCCTTTGGATTCCAGATTCTTGGTCTCTATAGGCATTTGTCTTGGATCCCAGTTCCAGCTATGGGTTCCTTGCTATTGAACTCTTAGCCATTGATTGTAAACTTTTATAGCAACTAAAAAGACCACCCAAATGAATCAGTTTCTTACATCCATGCACACCATACATTCTGCCCCCACAAGTTTGGTCATCCTGTATCACATATCACTGCCTGTATGCTTTTCCTAAAGATCATTCTCTGCCTCAAATATATTCAGTATCTATAATTGCCTTAATACTAACATTTAAATTGCCTAAACTCATAATATCTACTAGCAACTACCTTCCACTAAATTGTAATCTCATCTCTCGCTAAAACTTTATAATTTCTCTGTTTACTACCACCTGAATATGTCTTAACATTATGTATTTTTATTCCCTATTTTCTACTATGAAATACTAGTTGCCTTTCTTCTGGGCCTACCTGAAGACCCTTCTAAAACTATAACTTCTAGCATAAATTATTTCCCTTCTCTGAACCCATGATACTTACTGTCATCTTTAAACAATAAACACATACGTCGAGGTTATCTCTGTTGTGATTCAATCTTTCAGATTAAAAAAAATATTAATTGGCTTTTTGATCTGGATATTTCAAAGAAATAAAGCTTTTAGTCGAGGTGATATAAATAATAAATTCAAGTCACTTTTTACTTCAACTAGCATAAAGACATATCACTTAAATTTTACTTGATGGTTCAGCTAGTCATTAGGCAAGTATTATCTATTCAGATTCACTTATTTAAATTGATATAGACCTAGTCACTCCCTATTCAGCTCTGTATAATTATCTCCAATTTGTGATATTCTCATTAGAATATTAGATGTTAATTTCCACACACAGGAAGCACAGTCATAGGGACAATGTCTCTGAACTTAAAAAGATAATAAGTACCCTTTCTGCAGAATATATAGCTTTACTGAACTTCTGTCATGTCCCTTTTAATTTATCTTCACTATCACTTTCTACTTACATAATTATCTTTCATAACCAAGGAACAAAGTCATGTCTAATAGGAATGTAAATTTCAAAGAATTTAGCACTTATATTGTATATAGACTATAATGGAATACTCTAAAAGTCAAAGTTATGCTCCTGGTAAAAATTATAATTCCTCTCCAGCAAGGTCAGTGATGGGACTAGGGTTCTTTGGGATTCCCCAGAGAAGGAATTGGGAAGGGTAGTTCTAAACTGAGATCAGATGGCTTCTGTGATATTAAGTATAATTTGATCATTAAGACATCAAAGAATTCATAAAATATAATTGATTATAGTAAAATTTATTTTTTAATCACTAAAATATGACTCATTATTTGGGACAACCAGGGCCTATAATCCACAGAGACATGCTCAGTAATTATAATGGCTCTCAAAACATATTCTAAATGATAAATGATTCTATGAGCTTAATGGAAGATTGTTTCCTCTCTTTTCCATGACCACATTGAGGAGGGTGGAATTAATACTCTTACAAAAGTGGCTTTTCAGATTGAGCTCATCTACTACATATGGACACATCATTCCCCCACCTTTACCCTCGAGTGTGAGGACACAGTTAGTCAAGAGCACCTAGTGACTAAGTGCATGCTAGTAATGTTAGCTAACAGAATCTCCTACACATGACTTTCTTGGTATAAATTCAACTATATGTTGAGAATAATCTGATTTTCCCTCTTATACCATCTAATTGTGGTAATCAAACTTCTTAAAATCACCCCATATCATTCCCAGGGAACAAGTTTCTATCTAATGCAGAAATTCTTTTTGAAAGATGTTTCAGCATTAGGAGAAAATGTTTTTTTCTTCCCTTTATCCATTTCTAAAATGGATAAATTCAACTTTCCTTTTTTCCACGTCATTGTTCTGTTTCCTGGACTCTTAGAGACTAGCTTTAAGCATTACCTACCTGGCATGGCCTCTGCAGATTTCCCTGCTACCTCCTCCTGGGAGCCAGTGAAGGTATCTAGATTTCCCCATTCACTCCTCCTCACTGTATTCGTTATATTATTTATTAATGCCAATTACTATATAATACTCTGCGTGTCAATCAAACGAGAACATTTTATTTCTTATTCCTAATTCCATGGCAGTGTTCCTAATAAGCATGCCATCAAATGGAGACTTAGAAACCTGGCTTCTTCGATCTTGTTGAGTCACTATTTTCTCACTTGCCTTCCAAGGACACCATGTCATCTGCATCCATTGTGCAGAAAAGAGAGAGAAGGGAAAACTCACTTTCTTTAAAGCCTCTTGGTATGAAAGTGACACTCACCACTTGTGCCTATCAAATCCAAGACAGTTGGGAAATTCAATCCCTGGCTGAGCAGCAGTCTCTTTGAAACAATTCTGTACTGAGTATTAGAAGATGCAAATGTTTATAGATACTTGGCTGCTTTGGTTTCACCTCATTTGTTCTTTATTACTGGACTGATAATCTGATCATATCTGCAAAACCCACAAATGTATTTTGTCATCTAAAAGTAAACTCCTGAATATAAGCCTACCTTGAGACAACTATTACCTTCCTTCAAACTCTACTTGGAAGGAGCCCTAAATGTTCCATTCTCTAACTTGATCCCCAAGCTGCTTCTTTGAACCTAATTTTGTGGTGATATTTCCTAGTGTGAGGAATGTGCTTATTAAGAATTGTGAGAAAAAACCATGCCCCCAAAAAAGCATTAAACAGAAGAATTGTATGTTGGTGTATTTAATCGCATCAAATATAAAGAAATTAGGAAGGGGAAATCAGAGTGTAAATTTCTTGGAAATCCATGTAAGAAAGAAATGCTGAGATAAGAGTAAATAGCAAAATAAAGACAAACACACAATTTATTTAGTAAGCTAAATTCTTAAGAGAAAACTAAAGAGACCTGACTATAATGGGTATGTTCAAGGTTACAAATGAAATTAAATAATGACAAGATTTGAATTCATCAGTGCTTTCAACAGTTTCATACTAAGTATTATCACCGATTTTTTTTATTCCACTGAAATCCAGAAGAAAAGGATAACCAACTCAAAATCACAGATCTTGTACTCTTGTTCAATTAGAAAAGGGTATGTATGTGGAGATAAAAAGAGAGAGCAACTCAGAGAGACAGATCTGTATGGGTTGCATCTATGTATGGATGACGTGCTTAGAGCTTAGCTTTTTACTTAGAGCTAAGAATGATCAGCCAACCTGAAGATCAAAGTAGAAAAAATGTAAAGCTGTAAATGTATGTAACTTACTCATATAACACTTGTGTAGTATTTCCCTTGATTCATTCCTCAGCATTTCCAGAGAGAAGGGTGGGGGTAATATATATCACATTTATTGTCAAAGGTTAGATACATTGTATGAGAAAGTTTTGTGATGGTACCTCTATTTTTCTCCTCCCTGTCCCCAACCTGCTGAGGGCTTTCCTTGGTGGGCTTACTGGATCAGTCCATGGGGTAGGGAGTTATGAATTATACAAAAGGTAGCCAGTGTTTTGTTTTTTTCTTTGTGTGTTGTTGCTGAGGGGGGTGATGTCTCTGGATACTCTCCCACACCATGGCTCTTACAATCTTTCAGCCCCCTCTTCCACCTTCCACTCAGTTCCTCAGTCAGTATACATTATATATATATTAAGCTGCATGATATTACACTACCTTTTAAAAAAAAAGAAAAAAAATGCAAAGTGAAAGAAATTGGAAGTGAAGGGCACTTGACCAAAGGTGAGAGTCAGCTCCTTCAGACAGCTAAGACATCAAATGGAATGCCAAGAAAACTCATAAGAGGAAACACCATTTGCAAACTCAGAGGGTCAGAGAGAAGGGGGATAACACAAAAAGTGGAGGAGAGTACAGGAAGTGGAAAGAGTCTAGTAGCTCTCTTTTTTAAGAGCAGGAAAGTCGCCATTATCATCTTTGACAGGAGACAAGGATTTCTCCCAGAAGACAGGGACTTTCTTCTTTCTTCTCCTTGTCCATTATTTACATCAGACAAATATTCTTGGTGCAATTGGCAATTTAATTTACAATATTATTCAATTAAGCAGTTAGAAATTAAAGTACAAAGAGACCCTCAAGCAAATATCAGTGTACACCAGTGTACAGTATAGCAATGTAACTTGCTATAATATTTCTGTTGGTGACTATGAGAATTTTAGGGGCATGATTTTCATGGCTATGACAATATATTTTTAAAGACTACCTTTTACATTGAATTTTATTCTGAACAAAATCTACATAGAATAAGTCCCCAAGACACAAAGGTAGGCCTCCCCTTATTAGAGTTAGCCCTCTCAACCAGCACAGATAGAATGCTGAGGAATCACTTTTCTTCTTTGAATTTTTCTTTTTCTGTCTCCAGTCAGCCAGGACCACAGTAGCTCCTTGATCTGCCTAACTCACATAGCACACCAATAACCCAGAGCTTCTCTGTCACTGATACAATCTTTAACTTGAACGAAAGGACTTAGGCCAATTCCCTCTTGCTTCTCTTTCTTTCTAGAACTTTCCTTTCTTCTGCCTCAGGATTCACAATCCCCATCAATTTCTTCCATTGGCTAACAGAATTAGGAAGGATCTGGTGCCCAAGGCTATGATCTGAAACCCAGAGCTGTTTCAAAAGGTTTGAGTAGCTCATTTAAAATAAGAATCTGTCTTTGAGCACAATGTCATTTAAGCTAAAATGTGCTTCATAGCCACAATATATTTCCTATGTTTGCAATAGATGAACAGGATTAATCAGAGAAATATTAAGTCATTTCTTATTTTTCGAGTATTTACAAATAAATGGCATTTTAGTCATTAAAATTCAGATATTCAGATACAATTTAGATAAATAGCATGTCCCACTTATAACTGAACCTCAACTATGCAGGTAATAAAAGGAGCTGCCAGAATTCTGAAATTATTCCCAATTTATACTGGCAAAAGAAAGTAATTAGGGTGAACAGCAGCTATGGCTTCAAAACAAGGCTGGAGAGTCATATTAAGTAACAAAATGTCAATATTTGTAGAAAAATGAGACCACAAATAATAAATAGTGCTATTCCCTCCATGAACTGTGGGCTGGCTATTATAAATATTGAAATGCAACAATATATCACTATACCTATCCTTTATTTTAGCTACTTTCATCTGGTAATAAACTGAAATTATGTTTGTTGGATAAAGCTAGGTAAAGAAGAAACCTCTCTGCCCTTTCTTTATCTTGATAAATTTGGCCCAGTATAAGAACATCAGGTTATATGTTGACAGATAAAATTACTTGGCATCCTGAAAGGCCAAAAGATGCTGCAAACATAATCATCTCCGTATCAACACCACATGGCATGTTGTGAGGATGAGGGAGGAAAATCCCCCTAAGGCAGAGAATATAAACAGGTGATCTTGCCAATAGAAAAATAGATCTGTGTGCATCTTTGGAATGGCCAAAGTTTTCCCCTGCTTCTAAATTTTTGAGATTTTGAATTTGTTCATATATCATGTTTTTATTTGACCATGAAGATGGATTGATCTTTCTCTAATAATCTTGGCAAATAATAAAGCCTTTAGTATATATACTGACTAACTTTAAAATATACAGCATTAATAATGAGTTTGCCAATAAAGAATATAAAAATGTAGCATGATAAAATGTGTTCTGGTAGCAGAAAGGAACTTACCAGTGGTGTATAAATATTTTAAGCCTTATATTTTTGATTCTCCTGGGACATTTTGATGTCACTGGGTGGGTTAAGTTGTCAACAGTCCATCTGTTGGTGAAAGCTTTTGTGCTATATATACTCTATAGGAGAGCTCACTAGCCACTGTTACCTGAATTTCTCCAATGTTCCCAAATTCAGTGTTAAAACATCTTTAAGGTGTAGCATTTTGAGTTTTTTGTTTTGTTTTGTTTTGGGGTAGGGTCTCACTCTAGCCCAGGCTGATCTGGAATTCACTGTGTAGTCTCAGGGTGACCTGGAACTCACAGCGATCCTCCTACCTCTGCCTCCCTAGAACTGGGATGAAAGGTGTGCACCACCACACCCTGATGAATTATGAGGTTTTGATCTTTGTTTCTGTTAAATCTAGAGTTCCTGGTTTGGTGATCCATGTTTCCAACATGTACAGAAATATGTACACACTAAGATATTCTCCCTCTCTCCTCAATCATATGAAAGCTTAGAAGAATGTTCTGTTTCTATGGAGAGGCACCCCAGGCTCTTCACAAGGTTATAGACAGTTGAAAAATAGGCTTTCCATTCCATGTAGGGAAAAGATGCATTTCCATATCCAAAGTATGCTGCCAAGAGCAACAGGAACATACCCTGCATCCGTGGAGAGACAGCTGTGTCACTGACTCTCTAGCTCTAAAGGAAAGAGGAAAGGAAGATATAAAAAGGAACAAAGATTCCCACATAAGTATCATTTATGGTGTTAAATTTAGGGGTAGATTAAATGAATAATGCATGGCCAAAGTGAATAAAAGGAAATGCTAAGTTCCATATCCAATTGTTTTTTCCCCCATTTCACTGAGGGCCTTCCCCAGTGGGTAATAGGTAATCACTGGGGTGATGAATGTCCCTGTAGGGGAGACAATGCCTAAAAATAGACCTTTCCACCCTGTGGCTCTTACATTCCTATTGCCACCTTTTTCACAATATACACAATGGGATTTTACTCGGTGGTGAGAAAAAAAAATGAAATTTGCAGAAAAAAATTAATAGATCTGGAAAAATATACTAAGTGTGGTTACCAAGGGTCAGAAGCAGGAGCACGACATGTTCTCTCGTATGTGAACCCTACATAGTTTCATCTGTACATTTTAATAACAGACATTGCTACACTGCTCAAAACTCTGATTTATCTTCATCCCATAGTTTTTATACAGGCAAGAAAAACTAGAACCAAGTTGGCAAGATGACTCTGTGCAAAAGCCACAGTGAAAACCTCAAATGGTCCCTCCTGGACCCAGGAGCAGAAGTGCCCCTCCACCTGGCATTCTTGCATTCTTCATTTTCCAAGAGGAGTAGCACTCACTGCTCTATGCGGAAATTCCAAAGGCTCCTTGGAGGAAAGAACAACAGGATTCATTTGTGTGTACTTTTACATTTTTTTAGACTCAAACTCACTCAGGTGTAAACACATTTGCTTCCTTAGCTACCAAAATCTGATAACATTCTTGTGAAAAACTACACTTGAAATTCAACACTTGACAAACATGACTCATGATCATCGTGAGGTCTTTCCAGGGATCATTTCCTAGAAAATGATCAGATCTTCCACCTAAATAAGTGACTCAGAAACATGTACACCACCCAGTATTCTTTCTGTCCCTTCACCTCTGAACCTAGTCAGTCGTAACTTCTTGTTGATGCCACCTTCCTGCCCATTTCAGCTACTTTACTAGTTCAGTCCCCAATGTATATTTATAATTGTGAATTAATAAACAGACTAACAGGTAATGACAGGCTTTATAACATGAATTCAAGTATATGCATTCTAATTTTATTTTTTCTCTATTTGCAACTAATTATTGACATTTTTCTTTCACTTGCACACACATATATATGTACACATACTTTTGAGATATATCTTATACATATATGTATGTATATATAAATACATAAACACACATCTAATTATATATACATATATACATATTTGTGTATATATACAAATATTCACATGTACAAACATATACATGTACATATATATATATATATATATATATATATTTATTTATTTATTTATTTATTTATTCCTGGACAATCTGTGCTCAAATAATGTATAAGGATAAAAGAGCAAATGAAAGTCAAGTGAAATATTGTATTTAAATTAGAAGGCCATTTGATAAAGGTAAGAAGTATACCAGTGAAACCATTTACTTTGTGATTTCTTGAGACTTCAAGTTCAAGCAAATGTACCGCCCTGTCTTTGCTTCTTCCTCTCAGATAAAATTGCATGCTATAAATGGTCAGACAGTTATAAGTATCCTGGGGGAAATTACTAGCAAGGGTAAATAAATTCCATGTGGTGTGGACCAAATTGTTTTATTAAACTGATTGGAGGCAGGATGGTTCCTTGCATTTGCTGATATGAGGATTGGATTTCTCAAACCCATGAAAATAATTTAATTTCTGAAATCTAGATGAAAAAGAGAAAATGGAAGAGGGCTGTCCAGGACATAAGAGAAATTTATTTGTCTTTTTTCAACTCATTGTCAATGCTGTCCTGCATTGAAACGATGTGCTTTTGATTCTTATATTTGGATAGCATTTCTGCTTAAGAAATCATTCACTTTTCATCTTTCATTCCTCTTGGAACAGGCAGTGAAAAGTGTTTCTATAAGTTACAGTTCTGACCTTTTTAAGATTCTGTTATTTGATTAAAAAGCATCAAAGGTCTGCTGTCTGACAGTGTTTATTGCCTGTAACAATGCAGTCAGAAATGCAACCCAAGAATAATTCCTAAGGGGTTATGGATTCATTCACAACAAATATTTATTGCTACTGCTTCAATCCCACCCTGAAAATGAAATACACCAGAGATCTGTTTGTTTTGCTCTCTTGAGGTCTATGACACTCAAATATACCAATTTATAAAGATGGCATTTGGCTCTTTCAGAGATTCAGAGCCCTTGAATGAGATCCAAGTGAAAGCTTGCTTACTAAGCTCTCTCCAGGGGGAAGCATGGTGTTGCACCATGTAGTTAACACTGTGTAACACTTTTATTCTCTTGGACAATTTGGTCTGAGGATGCCTGGGGGTTCACAATATCTTTTCAGGTGGCCCAAAGAGTAAAAACTATTTCAAAATAATTTCATATTAATATTTGTATTACCATGTTACCATTTACATTGATGCTGGGTACAATCTCAGTGCCTCAGCACAAATCAAGATAGTGGCTCCAACCTGATCTAAAGCACAAAAATATGACTCATTAATGTTAGATACAGGGAGAGCTACCTATGCTGTGGATATGGATGTGAGATAGAACACACCAAAAACAGCATCCAAGACAGACCCTTAAGGACCCTTGAAATTCCTTGACAGGAATCCTTCATTCAAAGCTATATGACCTCATTTTAATTTTAATTAAAAGCTGCTGTATTTCAATGGGATATCGACAACCTAAGAGTAAAACTTCCGGTCCAACAACAGGAAAATGCATAGATTATCTATCAAAAACTTTCCTTGATCCCAGGAAAGAATTGATGCCACACCTGAAACCTAAGGAAATATAGGTGCCTCTACAGAAAAATGGGATGATGACACAGAACTGGAGTACAAATAAGTGTTTCCCTACAGGTACAAATGAAGGGTCCTTCCTGAAGTCCTGGAGTAAGACTAAGTGTAATCTGGGATAATAATGCAGACTCCGTGGGAACTACAAACACTCTGGCTGGATTTTCACTTTCTTCCCAAGATAAGTCAGGTGCTCAGTGAAAAGCAAAACACACCTTTACTCTGGTTCAGGTACAGCTGCAAGAAGGATAATGAACCTGTTGTCACCATGTATAGCAAAGACAACTGGAGGAAAACTCTCCACCCTAGGGAATGATGAAGGTCTTCCCTTTCTGAGACAAGAGCAACATCACTAAAAAGCCTCACCATATATAGTAAGAGCACATGTCTAATGCAATACTGAACTTTAACTGATAGCCTAGATCCCCAGGCTCCTTTCGTACTGTGTTGACAAGTGCTGAGGAATGAGAAGCAGTCTATGCAGACAGAGCTGGAGACAGGGAAGGAGATACCTGGAAAAGGAAGGTTTCTAACATTGAGGATGCGATAGACTGAAAAGAAAACCCTCCAGCATTGTCAAAGAAGGCTAAAGAGGTAGGTCTCCAAGCACAGGAGATGTATCAGACATATTTGGATATATGAAAAGACACAGAGAACCAGAAATGACATCTTCAAAGAGAATATTTTTCCTTATTTTTAATTGGTATAAAAGATATTTGGCTCTCTAATTCAAAAGGTGTTTTGAGTATCCAACATATGTAGAATAAAGTACAAGGAATCTATGCCATGTAAGTGGTAGGAAAAGCTGAAATTATATAGATGAAAGGTTTTCACTCTATACATGAGCCATATGATATCATTAAATGATAGATTGTGATTATTAAAGATGAAAACACAAGACAACCCAACAAGTAGGAACATAATTTAGAAGCCACTAAAGGAGATTAAATTAAAGAAAATACTCAAGTGTAAAGACTAGCAGAAAATGAGACAAAAGCCAAAAATTAGAAAAATAGTGAAAAGAGAAGATGGTATGACATTATTTATCCAAATTAGCAAAAGAACACTAAGTACACATAGCTCAAACCCATCAAACAAATAACAAGAAAATAACTTTTTGCAAAATAGATGATTTCATTGTAATGACATGTATTCATACCTCTATATTTTTTAATATATTTTTTATTTTTATTAGGACACATTAAGTATACTGAGTAATGAATTACATGTAGGGTGCATTGTGGTATTTTCATACAAGTAGATTAAAAGTTCAAGGACAAAAAAGCATACCAGAATAATATTTATTTAAAATCAGTTTGAGTTGGCCATATCAATATTGGACCAAGCTACCATCAAACTACTAAATATTACCAGGGACATTACACAGTCATAAGGGGATCTGTTTGCCATGAAAGCATAATAATATTATGTGTTTACTCACCTAACAAAGGACTTTGAAATACATGAGGCATAAACTGACAGCACTGACTGAAGACATAAGGCAAAACAAACAAATCTGTAATTGCAGCAGAATTTGACATACCTTTTTTTAAATAAATGATAAGCAAGGCCATTTCAAGATCTGAAAAACACCATCAAGCACCTTTATCTTACTAACATTAAAGGACAGTCTACCCTACAGCAGCAGAACACATTTTTAATTGAATTTTGTCATGGAATATTCACAACGATGAAACATACTGTGAGTCATAAAATAAAAATGTGAAACTTTAAAACTATAAAAGTAATGCAAAGTATGCCCTTAGATCTGATGAGATTAAACTATAAAGCAATGTCAGAAAAGTAGATGCAAATTTTGCAAAAAAAAAAAAAAAGGAAATTTATTTAGGTGAAACTTTATTTCTCCATTAGACTCCATAAAGTGCATTACTGTGTGGAGTGTTTTAGAAATAATAGTTTATCTATTTGGTTTCAGTTATTTAAGTCTTTTTACTACTACAAAGTCTGAGCCCATTCAAACAGAATTTAATATTTTTGGAAATTTTGAAACTACTAAAAATGTTAAATCATGAATTTTTAAATATGCCTTAAATACTCATGAATAATTTTGTCTTAATAAAATTCAAATTTGATATTGTGGATTTTTATATGCCATGAGCCAGAAGGATGGATATGTTAAGAATGGATGAGTATTATTTATTACATTTCTCTTAAATTAAATTCCCATCAAGGAGTGGTGTCTCATGGCTATAATTCTAGTACTTGGAAGAGTGAAGCAGGATTCCTGAGTTCAATCTGTTCTCAATACTCTGTTGTGGCCAGATGGGCCTTCAAGAGACTCTGCTCTACAAGAAACAAACAGAATAAGTTTTGAAATTTTACTTGAAATTTCTTTGTGAAATATGCTATTAGTCTCCTAGTCTTTATGATTTGATTGTACCATTTTATAGAACCTAGAAAATCTATATGCCTTTTGAAGTTATTCATGAAAAGTAACTGTCAACATAGCCTTCTTGAGAATTCATTGCAGGATTTATTTTTCTCTGTATTCACTCACTCAGCGGAGGCATGTCTAATGCTGTGTCAGCTATTTCCCTACTAGTGAGTAAGGGGAGGACACTCCAAAGACAATTAACTAGCATCTCCTAAGTGGTAGAGCTGGTCAAATAGTTGCCTGGGAGAATGTAGGCCATAACTGAAGTAAGGAAGGTAGACATGCCTTACTTTTCAATATCTAATAGCTCTCTCTCTCTCTCTCTCTCTCTCTCTCTCTCTATATATATATATATATATATATATATATACATATATATGCAGAACATATTACCTGACCTGAAAACATCATTTGTATCAATAAATCCAAACAAATTGATATAACCTGGAAATCATCAGGAACAGATAATCATAAAGTCCTGACATCTAGTGTTTGAAAACATACCAATTACCCAGGATAGGTTGGAAACACAAATGTAGAGACTGAATTCATTTTCCTCAGATGAAGCCCATTGTTTGAGTTTGAGGCTGTACCCTGAAGCAAGGGATATATCTCAAGAATTAGTTTACTTATAACCAATAAATGTGGAATGTCAGAAATAAGACAATTGTTTAAATAAAATCTTGATTGAAATTATATGATAACCCACAATAGAGCAGAATCTGGTCATTTTTGAACTGAAATAGCTGAGCTCTTATACAACCTTTGACAAATCTGTTTTGAAAGAGAAAGCACTGTTTAGATCAAGATCCGGCTTTTAAGGTGAATGTCCAGCTTGGTGGGGAGGGCCCAGGTGGTCAGTCGTTCTCAGCATCAGGAAGAACAGTGTCTCGCCAGACAGAGACACAGCAGGTGGGGCGTGTTATCTCCTGTTCTGGAGGTAGGCCCAGATCTGGGTGAAACTTCCCCTGAGGCCGGCTGAGGGAGGGGACCAGGGTGTTGCCTGAATTCTGACCTAACAGTCATATCTTAATCTTGGACAGCAATTAATCTGATGTATAATCTCTATTAACATAAAACAATTTTGTGTTTTACCCATGACTTAAACTTGATAAAGCTAAAGCAGCCTATCCCAACATGTTTTATCTATCAGGAGGATAAAAACCACAAGGATTGAAATTAAATCATTTAAATTGATATGATAAACCCAATAAGAGAATGACCATGAACAAGCGAAAAATTACTTTTAAACCTATGTTTTTAGATATAAAATCCTTATCTTGAAAAATTAAATATTAATGAGTGAACCTTTACCTTAAGGTTCTATTTCCCAATAGGTAAAACCTTGACATTTAGGAGAGGGTCTTGGCAGGGCCTGACAAAGTTTTTCTTGGGATAGTTCTTGGGATAGTTTTTACAAACATGTCCCCTCCGGCCATAAAGACAGTTGGCCTTGCAGGTGTCATTTTTGAAAGGGCCGTTCCCTGAGCACACTTTTTTCCTGGTTCCCTTTTTCTGGTTGTTCCTTTTGCTTTCCTTTTGTCTCCTCTTGTTTCCTTTCCTTCTCTTTTGCCTTCTATTATTAATTCAATTATAATAGACAGAAGATGTAGCCTTGAGCAGCTGTTTTACGCTTTTATTTGGCTTAGCCACCAATTTTTGTAACTTCTTATGAATATTAGGTGTTGACTGAGTTAATTTATCTTTAAGAAAATTTTTCTCCTTGATAGTATTTGGAGTTATGCTAGTATATTTATTTAATTGTGTCTTTGAGCCTGTGGAGAAAGTCATTGGGCAATTTATGGTTTTGTATTTTTTTCTTCTGTTTGTGTTGGCCATTTTTATTTTGGCCAAGACTTCTGACAATAGAAAATGAAAGCTCAGTGGATTTAATGGGCCCAGATCTTGAGGCTGGTGGATACTTTGGGGCTATTTTTGTAAGTTGATTGTCCCATCTGAAATGAAATGGAGAGAGAACAGAAGAGTCTAGAGTCAGGCTATGTCCAACCCTGTGTAGCGTATTCTAGTCAGATGTCGCTCCAGTACGGGATTTGTAAGAAGATTTGGGTGTTTCTCCTTCCTACAGGAGCCTTAACCCAAATTTTGTGGGTTTCTCCCTAATCAAAGGAGCCCCATAGTATGTTCTATGTGCCTCCTGGAGCAAGAAAGGTCTGAAATGGGATGCCTGTGCCCATCCTAGCCAGCCAGATTCCAAGGTCAAGCTTTTTCACACCTTCTCCCTATTCCCCACCAGTCTCACACCACCATGTGAGAAATGCCTGAGGCTACAGTTAGGTTTAAGGGTGGAGACTTTTGCACTTACTCTCACTTTAATGGCCTAACTGCTCATATGGGGAGGTTATTCTGGGACCCTATTTGTTTTCCCCTCTGTGGAAGTCTGCCATGTAGTTCCTCCTTGATCTGTGACTGTTTCAGAGTTGTCTAGGGACTGTTGTTGTTTTCAAGGGAATCTCTGGTTTTATTACCTTTCTATTATTCCTTATAATCTAGAAACTTGGGAGTGACAGGTTTGAGGACTAGAAATATTAGTTTTTCTGAAAGGAAATTGAAACCATTTATCCTACTTTTAAAAGACTTTTTTAAAATCACTTACTCAATTCCATTCTTTCATCCTTCTAATGTCCCTCTGTAGTATTTTTCTGGATTTTTCTCCTGACCTTTTTCATTTATTAGCCACCTTTAGGATCATTGAGAGAAGCCACACCCAAATAATTTCTAGTACCTTCTATCAATAACACCTACTATCATCCTTTATTAAATGTGTCAATGAAATAATTCCTTCTTAATCATAATACAACATGCAGCATTTACAATTTTCCTTTATCAGCCTTATATGGAACCCCAATTAACACATTTTTTTAAAAAGGAAGTAACAGTACAAGGTAGAATGGAGAAAAAATATAAATATCAGGTGTTTTAATAACTTAATCATCTGATTTGCCTAAGAGCAGCTGTATGGTAATGTCGGGCACTGCTTGTTGGCACTGATAAATGCGGGCACAGAGGACAAAGGGTTAAGAGGGTGTTGGAGAATGAGGTCTGAAACCCCTGCAAACCCAGTAGGCGTTTCCCTATTGCCACCCTCAATGCTGAGACTCCCAACCCCCAAAGCAAACCACATGAATCCAGGTTGGCACCCCAGCTGTGCCTGGAAGGTGGCAGTTCCTCTGCCCCCACCATCTGATATGTGCCCAAGCTCACTTCTACATGCAAAGCAGGTATTCACAGGTCACTGATTACAGCCAATTTCTGTTGCCCATCCCTTCCCCTCCCTCCTCCTCTATCTCTATTTAACCAACGGTCTCCTATAATAAATGGGAATTTTTCCACACCTTTTCCTCGGGTCTCTGCCCATTATTCTCTTTGAAGAGATGAGCTGAACACACAGGAAGCAGCGCTTACAGAGCTGTAACCTGGGGCAAACCTCCCCGGTGTCTCCTGAGGGTTGCTGGCCAGCTGATGCCAGCCAGCCAGTTGGACAAGCTCCCTGAGGTCCACAGCGTGGCTTGGCCCTGCCTCCCAGGCGTGCTCCCAGGGTACCCTGCCTGCGTGGCCCACAAAAGCCCCAGGCTGACTTCAGGACTGGCTCCTTTCTTCTTTTATTAAAACAACATGGTAATACCTGTTTTTATTCTGATATACATTCTAGGCAAGACTAATGGTTGTTTTATTTAAAGAGTTTGCAACCTAGTCAAATATATTGATTCAGTTTACCCATTTAATCTTTTTTTGTTGGCTAGAAATTGTCCTGACATAGGTGACAATAGGTGAGATTAGAAGATAGGACCTATTGTCCCTAACATAGAACCCTATATTGTCTTTTTTTTTCTTCATATTTATAAGCAAAGCAGAAAACATTTATAATCAGCAGCAAGTGTCTCTAAGCACTGACTCATTCATTTAGCTTTTAGATGGAAAATATTTTGTTTTAGTTGACTCCATTTACTCATTTGATCTCTCTCTCTCTCTCTCTCTCTCTCTCTCTCTCTCTCTCTCTCTCTCTCTTTGGTTAGAAATTTTATCTGTCAGAGGTGATTATAGGTGATCAGAAGAAAAGAGATATGAAAAGAACAACAGTAATATGTTTTTTGTTTGTTTGTTTTTGTTTTTGTCAGAGACAGCTGGCCATTTTATTCCTGGACAAGTAAACTTGCTTGGATCTGAGGTGAAGGGGGTTCCAAAACTTTTTACAAGAGTCCAGTTTGCCATTAATTTAACTAGCATATAACAATTTAGCAATTATAAGTAAGAACAAGAGATGACAGAGCAAAGAGCTAAGCAAGCTGGTATTTCCTATTTTGAAATTGTCCATCTGTTTTTACCTAGGAGATTTATTTTATCTATTTGTAATATACATAGTGACAGAGTCTTATCTGTGTCTAACTTGGTTAGACTCCTCTCCAAAGAATATAGATTACATCTATGCTCATGACCCTGTGACATAGAATAAGATATTACCTCTACCTAATTGAGATTAAGTCTGTGTCCCTATATCAAAGACTTAATCAATTGTCCTAACACTGAAAATCTACAGAGAAGCATCCCAAACAGACAAATCCAGAACTAAATATTTTTAGCATGTATATTTAATTTTAGAGATTTTTATTATTTATGTCATCAAAAACTTTCTATAAATCAAAAAAAGGGACAAGCAGGCATCGTTTATAATATTTACTAACATGTATATCTATAGACTTCTATATAACCTATTGATTTGAGATATCTTATTAATAAATTTAATGAAGCACATTTTTAAAAGATATAAGCTTATAAGTACAGGTAAACAAAATTGTCCTTGGGAAAATTTTTCCAATATATTTAACACATCTGGAAATTATTTTGTTATTTTTATAACCTAATATACCTGATAAATATGAGTAACAAACCCTAGAAGAATTTTATTTTTTTCAGTAATTGTCCATTGAGGCTGAAGTATTTGAATCTGTTACATAAACTCAGTCAAATGTAGCAAAAAATCAGACTTAGCTTTGTGTGGTTTCAAGTATGCTTCAGTCTGAAGCACCACTGACAATAAAACAAAAAAACAGAAAAAAACTTGAATCATATGCTTAGAAATAAAGTTTAGTGTTTCCAAATATAGAACAAAAGGGGACTTATTGATTTGTCTTTTGCTTACATTTAAATTATCAATTTTTATGTTACAAATTTTTTATCTTAATAAACCATTAAATAGCAATTTTTAAAAGAAATTTGTGATCCCCCTGCTTCAGCTTTTTAAGTACCCAGGATAAAAAGGCCTGTTATGAGGCTTAGCTAATTGTAAAACCTGTATGGATAAATGATTTACAGAGAGAAAAAAAAAACTCTAAAGGGAAAAAAAAGCTTGCAGAACCTTTTTACCATTTTTTTCATAAATTGACCTAGAAACCAAATTAACTACAGCTAGAGACTTGTGAACTGAATGAACTTGAGCCATAATAACCTTTGCAATGGTTTTTCTCATTGATTAATTTGAAAATAAAATAAAAACAAAAATATGTCAAGGGCAAGAAAAATATAAAAGATGAAATATCTTTAACCATTAAGTTATCTCATTAGACCAGTAAGTATCAAATTAAAAACATGTACTTATTTTTACCAAGGAATTTAAAAGCCATATTTTTTTTTTGTTTCTTTTTTCTTTCTTTGTAGGATCTAGGTGCTACATGGAGCTCCATTTTGTTTTTTTATCCCCTGAGGAGCAGCATCATTCCCCCCCCCCCCTTAGCCTTCTGTGGTTTATTTGGTCTAAAGGCAGGGAGCTGGGCTGAGACACAGACTCCAGAATCACTTAGGGAAGACATAAAGGAGGGAAAGAGAAAATTGTGAATTTCAGGACACCAGAGAAATTATGATAGAGGCTAGGATGTGAGCCACCGAAATGTGATGGACTTTTAAATAAAAGGATTTATAGATTTTTTTTAAACAAATGAGTAACACAAAGGAAATCTGCTTATTATATACAATAGCAGTGAAAGCAGGAAATCCATGGTTGTGAAGCAATGAACAAGCCCACCTGCTGCAGCTGAGAATGCAGGCAGGGCAACTATAAGGAGAGAAAACTGGTAAAAGCCCCTGAAATTGGAATTCAGGGAAGTGGATGCAAAGCAAGACAAGCAAACCCCTTACTCTTCAGCTTTCACATCTTAGCAAAGGTATGCATGGGCTCCTCCTTCATTCCCTGGTGTTTGGGGGGGGGGGGAAGCAGGGAGACATGATGCCCAGCCATTACGTTTAGTGTGACATGTCTAACTTCCCAGTGCTAAGAAATGTGAATTGTCACGGAGTACAAATTCTAGTGTCAAGGTTAATTGGCTCTGCTAAGGTCTTGCCTCTAAGGTCCCCACAGACCACTATGGAGTACAGCATTAGAGCTCTTTCCTGCCTTCTTTGAAAGATGCAGGGATTACCAGCTCAGCAGGAGTTCGAATAAATCTCTCTTCCCATGACACTGAGAGTGAATGAGAGGTTGGTGCCAAGATTCTTAATGGTTCTATTATATGGTATTACTAATGATAATACCCCACCATGTCTGAAATTGCACAAGAAAAAGCCAGGCTGTAAGCTTTGAGCATCTGGAAGTGAGTTTAGGCATGGAAATTTGCAAGGATCCTCACTGAGAAAATTGGGAACCTCAGAACACAATTTATGGGAAGGCTATTGATTAATAATGGGGATTGGAAAAAATTGCTCACATTTGGCTAGGTTTCACGAGTATGCCCAGTAACATGGAAAATTCTAGGCATCTGGATTGCTTTTTTTTTTATTAACATCCTGTCCAATACTCTGTCCCTAGTTGATATCAAAAGGTCAATTGTTTTCATTCAAAGATAATTCTCTAGTGAAACTGCTTACACCCCTAAACTCTAGTCATTATTTTTCTCAGTGTGTTTGTGGATGCCATTTTTCTGCCTTGCAAGGCTTTCAACAGTAAAATCGTGTGTCATTTAGCAATGGGGATGTATTCTGAGAAAGATATTAGTTGATTTTGTTATTATAAATCATCCTAGAACAGACTTACACAAACTTAAATGACAAAGACTATAACACACAGAGGCTATATGATTTCTCTTCTTAGTACAAACCTGGATAGCATGTTACTGCTCTGAATACATTCATGATGTTGCTTATGTCAAGCAAAGAAAAGATCGAGTCAAAAACACTAGGCCATAGAAAAATTCATATTCCATTATGAACTTCAAAGATCACCATCTTTTATGTGGTCCATCATTGGAAGAAACATGCTTATGCAATCAATATGTAACTATGATTCAGATTCTACCCTATAGTCCTTTACCTGTTCAACTAGGCAATGAATTTCTTTGTTAAAATTACAGTGTTCCTCATTATCTGGCATTCATCATCGTTTCCTTAGAACTGAATTTATGCTTCAGGTTAGGGAGAAAGCAGATATTATATGCAGCCCAGAATAAAATATTCTAGGTTTAGTATTCCTTCTAGTATGTGATCTCACTTTCCTTTTATTAATGGTTTAGTGTGTTCCCCCAAATTTACCTTTTTATGAATTTTTGAGTTTATTTGTTGAGAAATTACAAATTGTGGAGTTTATTTTAAGAGGAATTGGGGTCTGGGAAGGAAGGCAGAACATGTTTTCATGTGGAAAACACATTTAAGAAAGATTCAAGTTTTAGGGAAAAACTTGAGTAAAGCTGTGAGGCCGTGGAGAGCTAGAAGGAACTGAAGCTTTTAATGAGATGTTAAAGTGGAGCCAAACTGGAGTAAAGCTGCCAGCACATGGAGAGCTAGAATAAATTGAGGTTTCCAGGGAAGGATCAGAGTGGGGTCACGAACACATGGGAAACTAGGAGAAACTGAGGATTTTAAAGAGAAGTTAGAGTGGAGCCACATCCATATGGCATCTATAAAAAAAGTCAGGGTTCTGAAGGAAGAAACACATGGAAAGTCAAATCTAGGAGAAATGCATGTTGAGGAAAAATGCATGTTGGCATTTGCTGTGTGCTTCCCGAGGAGGGAGGTTATACAACCAACTGAGAGTGCTTAGAAGACACAAGGCATTCACCATGGAGGAAGGTTAGAGAAAAGTTAGCAAGAGCACCCAATGTGATAGATCCCTAGTGTAAATACGCACATGGTAGACATATGTAACTAGGAAAAATTATAAAGCAGAGACAACCAGAGAGGCTAGGATTAAGAGACAGTTTCCTATCCTATTCCAGCCAGGCTTCTGGGTGAGGATAGGGTCCAAAACTCACATGGAGGGGTCCACGCCACACAAGATGAAATCTGATCATTTGAGATTCTTTGGAAAGGGAAGAGAGATGCAAGAGACCAAAATTTATACTTTTTAAGGAACCCAAAGTTATGTTGATCCATCTAAGCCTTAAAATTTGAGTCCCTAAAAGTTTTTCAAAGAAAATTTCTGGACACATAAGTCCCTCTCTATAAAAGGTAATCTTCACATCTTTCTTGTGTACTGAGAAAGAATATCCCAAGAAATGAACTATGTAGAACTAACTTTCTACATTATAGTTTCTTTATAGAGGTTCAAAATTTATAAATGAATGTTCATTCATTCAACTTTCATCACCTGTAAATTTTAGTCACTTTAATAGTATAAAAACAAAGCATTTTAGATTAAAAGGGGACTCAGCCTAGTTATGAAAGTAGACATATGAACAATCAAAGTACCACATGGCCAATTCATTACTGAGAGAAATGTCTGACCAGAAGCAGCTTATGGGAGGAAATATTTTATTTCAGGCTTACTGAATTCAGTGGAAGCTTCATCATGGCAGAAGAAGCTGACCCACTTCATCAGGCATCCATGGAAGAAAGACAACATCCAGTGCTGTTTAGTACAAGCTGACTCTGAACTTACATCTGGAACTCG
>PVHP010020337.1:0-30750 GCA_004024765.1 Zapus hudsonius | reverse complement strand
GAAGGCCCCCAGCAGGGTGGGAACAGGGAGGAGGGACATGGAATACCACTATAAGACTTGCTCATGCAATATATCTAATTACTTACAATAAATATGGAAAAATAAGATTGAATTGACAAAGCAGAGAGAAGTGGGAATGAGAGTTACTGGTATTGTTCTTTTTCTTGTAACTCTAACTCAGTTAAGTGGAAAGGTAACTGGTTTTAGAAAAATTAAGAATGTTGAGCATTATAGATACCAGGTGAGTGGGGTGGCATATGAGTGTAGACTACATGTACAGGTGGGGCAATGTTCAGCCACTTCACAAGGCTGGAAGGAAGTAGGAATGATGAGGGCAATGGCTTCAGAGTGCTCACTCAGCACAGGTCTCCACACAAGGGAACCAAGTTATGTAGGAGTGAGCCTATGGTTATCACAGGTGCTTGCATGCACTGTTTGTCCAGAAATAACTAGTATGACAGTATGTTGTAACATCTGCTGAGATCAAAGCTGAGGTACCACTTTAGGGCACAGAATGCATCCAAAGCATTACTGTTGTTTGGTTTCACAACAGGAATAATCCATGGGTCTGGGAACCTTAGATGGGGGCAGCATTGGCTCTGTTACCTCCACTTCCAGTGACTAACTTGAATTTGTACCCATCATTTGAACAATGCTAGGTTATTGAAGTTTAGACGTATTGGTAGTTAAAGCCTATCCCACAACGCTAGGTTATAGAAATTTAGAGGTCTTGGTAAAGACTTATTATTTTCACTTGAGAACATTGCAAGTGTCCCACTGAAGTATAAGTTGCCTATTGCTTCCCAAATACTTCAAACTCTTGTGCCAAGAACTCCACCCCATTACCCTCCCCCCCCAAGCAAGAAGGGATAACTAGCCCTAGAAGAGAGAAGACAGTTATGACAACAGAAAGCAAGAGGAAGATGCTTAAAGTCCAGGTGACCCAGATCTGTGTCTTTGCTCAACAGGGGGTTCAAGGTGCCTGGGGTGAGTCTGGGGTGGGATAGAGCATCAGCCTCTCAGGGATGAATGTCTCAGTCATAACAGAACAGTTCAAGTCATGATGGCCAGGGCTTGTGGCAGAGGGTGTTCATATCACTGTGGACCAGGAAGCAGAGAACAAGGCTAGAACCAAGGATCAGGTCTAACCTTCAAAGGACTGTCTTTAAGGACTTCTATTTGCCAGCTGGTTCCTACCTCCTAGGTGTTCCATAGGTTCCTGAATAGTTCTATCCACTGAGAAACAAGCATTACATGAGCCTGGGGGAGACATTCCATATTCAAATCATAAAAGCAATCAAGAGCAAACTGAATTCTAGTAGACTTTGAGGGGAGTTTAGAATGCAGAAAGTTCATGAATGAGTTGTAGTTTATGCAGATAATCATCTTCCTCCAAGGACCACCAAGAAGAATATCCCTCCACAATCCCCAGGGAGCTACTTCCCAAGATGCTATGACACAGTGGAATCTGAGGGGTTCAATGCACGGGCTACATTGGACTTGGAGTGGAGAGACAGCACTCAGATTACCCAGAGAAAGCCTCCAGCAGTCTGCAAAATGTTTTCCCAAAGGCACATCCTCCCACCTGATAGAGGCAAGGCCATAGCAGTCCAGCTACTAGGAAGCCAAACGCCTGAGTGGGTCATATTTACTGCAGAACATCTTGCTGGATGCTCAAGGTGGCCCTGCTATGCCTACACAATAGCTTCTTCTTCTGCTCAGTTCTACTCCCTGTCCTTCCTGTCATAGACACTGGTTCTTAATAAGTGTCCAGGACGCCAGACTTCACCTGGATGGCTTGTTCTGTGTACCCTTGCCTACAACAACCACATCTGAGTTCATCAGTGGTTCTTCTGATGTAGAATCTGATTTCAACTGGCACCTAATCATGCCCTCAAAATGAGCTCTCTAAATGTCTAGAGAAACAGTTCTGTGGATGTAAAAAAAAAAAAAAAAAGGAGAATGCACAGCACTGATCGAATGCTTGCTGCACTAGGAAATTTCATTGACGGCAATTGCAATGAAGCTGGATTATTATACTGAGTGGGCACAACTGAAAGTTTAGCACAGTTTACTGGTGTGAGCATGGCAAGATGTCAGTGGATATAATGAGCAGTCATAGCACTATAGCATGGCTCAGTGATTTCTCTGCCATTTTCTTACTATTTCAAGGTAATTATTATAACTGGTACTTCTATTAAGCCTCATTTTGCTGACCACCAACCATTCATCCTAGAAGTTCGCTATTGAATGAGGAGTACTGCCTCAAGTCCCTTCAGATTTACTACATGGTCTAGAAATCAGACACAGACAAATGCATGCACTCCAATGCTCCATAATCCTGAAGTTCATCTAGTTCAATGGTTTTCACAGACCTTGCTTAATTCTTGCAAGAGGAATTTGATTATTTTTATATGATATATTCTAATATCAGGTGTTTTAGAAACAAATTTTTTATAGACAACTATTTACTAGATGATAGTTTTATTTTTTCTACCTCTTATTATTGTATTCAAATTCTGGCTCTGCCATTTGTGTGAGATATGGGCTTGGGAGAGTCATCTAACTTCCCAGAGCCTCAGCTGTAAAATAGAAATGATAATCGAAGAGTAAGTGGTAATGCATGTAAAAGAGCTCAAGATGAGCAAGGCCTCAGAGCTCTTCGAGAATGCTATCCACTGTTGTGGTTGGTGGGAATAGAGTGGCCTGTTCTTATACCCTCTCTGTCTCATTGCAGAGTACTATTACTTGTTTCTTATAGAATAATTCATAGAGGAAATAAAAATTTTAATTTCATTTCACACTGAAATGGCCCATTATCCAGGATGGAGATAGGGGATAGTACACAGCCCTCAGATAACATTAGTAATAGGGCTTACTACACAGAGAAAACAGGGGCTGATCTGTGAGCCTGGAAACTTCTTGAGACAAGGTCAGAAAGTCCAAATTCCTTGGACTTTACTTTCCATGATTCAAGTAAAATGACCATGACTTTAAGATTCATTGGAAAGCAAAGGGAAATAAGGAATCAACCACGTATTGGACAAATTAATAAGAATAATAGAATTAATACAATAATACACAAGTAATGCCTATAAAGAGCTTAAAGCGAGCAGAGCTCCTGAGCTCTTCCAGGATGCTATCCACTGTTGTGGTTGGTGGGGTGGTTTCCAAGGAAGATAATCCTAAACTTGAATTTTTCCTTGAGACAATGTGGGACAATATACAGAAGAACTTTGGATTGAAGAAAACCAGGCATGATACAGGTTATAATGGAAAGGAGTTGAAACTAATTATATTAAATACATATAATTTAATTTTAATTGCTTATAGTTATTTCCCCCTGAAAAAGTTTACTACATGTGACCTGTATATAAAAATCTGGAAGCAAAATGAGAGTTTCTGTAAGTGTTAAGATTATCCAGAAGCACAAAGAAATAGAAAAACAAAATACCATATCCATGTTTACTTCAGAGGAAAATAAAGGACACAGACTGCTATACTGTAATTGGATTTCCTCCAGAACATGTCAAGAGTAACCCTTGCTTTTCACAATGTGTAATAGGTCATTAATCATATCCTAAGAACTGCGTGGCACCTGAAAAACCAAAGATCTTTGCTGTGGTCCAGATGAATGGCAAATGGCCTCAAGTATATAGTTTTTAATCCTTGCTATGCTCATTATTGATCTGCCTCTGAACACAGCCAAATATAAATTCTACTTACCCAAACCGTGAGCCTTATTGCACCCTAGAGCATTTGTCTCACTGGTCTCAATAATGTATCACGGCTATATTCCCATGCAGCTCGAAGCATCAGAGGCCCTTTGAAAATGTTCTGTCCCCAAGAACCTGACTTCTGAGAGCCACTTCAAGGCTATAGCTGAAGGCACTGTATTCATATTGTCCAAGGCTCAGAGAGAGCCTGGTGCTTCCTAAAAAGTTATACCTACTTGTGAGGTTCTCTAAGGATCTCTCCAGGCTGGATACTTATCCTGTTCTAGAGACAAAAACACTTGCTAGGTCACTGTGTATCTAGCTACTATCTTCTCATGATCCTCCTGCCTCCGCCTCTTCAGCAATATCCTACCGGCGTGTGCCACCACAACCGGCCAGCTACTATCTTCTTTAAAGGACAGAATAAAGCAGATAAACGGACATATAATGAAGAAAGCAGAATTATTTCAACCTTCTATTAACAAGCCTATGTGTCCCATAAACTATAGCTTCCTCTAGTCGTCACCTTTTTTTCATTTTGTGCTTTTGATAATTTTTGTTTTTGAGATGGAATCTCACCACATAGGCCAGACTAGCATGGAGCTCACTATCTTCCTCCCTCAGCCTTTTGAGTACTGGAATTATGTGTGCATTATCACACCCAGCTATATTTTTGTATATTTAGAAAAGCTATAAACTTTGAATATTTTGAGTTTGATCCCAAATCTTTGTTCAAGATGTCAACTGCACACTTGAGAATGGAAATAAAACAAATTACATGGAACAGTATAGTGTATATTTTGGATAGATCTCTTCTATTTTTAGAACATGGCTTTGTTTTGTATAAAAACTTCCAGAACTTTTTATAGCTAATTTTAAAATCACAAAAACTTATATAATCACGTTAACAAGCAACTCCTCTTAATGACTTGACAAGCCTTTTGTTTTAGGCTAACGGCATGTAGAACTAGAAATGGAAGCCTTTGAGTATTTTTCCATGAGGTGCATTCCACATGTAAGGATAGGTCAGCATGTCCTATCTCCCCACAGCTTGTCACAAAGCCACCCCAGGAATGTCTCTTCATTCCCCAAACTGAAGTCCCCTGTAGATCTTTAAGGCAGGCAGTTATGAGAAAAAATTTTCAATATTACCCATGAGTCTAATATAGTCTGTATAAGGATCTGGGGGATGGGGGTGCAGTTCTGCTGTTTTGAATGTACTATAGGCAGTAGAGAATCTGCAGTAGATTCTTTGTTGGGGAGGTGGGGAGGGAGGCGGGGTCTCACTCTAGCCCAGGCTAACCTGGATCTCACTCTGTAATTCCATAGTCCCAGGCTGGCCTCAAACTCATGGAAATCCTCCTACCTCTGCCTCCCAAGTGCTTAAAGGCATGTGCCACCACATCCAGCCTGCAGTAGACTCTTGACAAACAAGATGGAGAGATGCAGGACATCTGCCATACTGATGTATAATGATCTTTTAAGATCAGAAAACACCTATAGTATGAAAGCCTACAGTATGAAAAGTGATGCAATTCTCCTGTCCCAGACAAGGTTGTAGATATATGGAATATCCCATCTTTGCTCAGAATTTCACCACAGAATGTGTAGATTAGTGAAGCAAGTTCCTTCCACCCATCCTCAGCAGACAGAAGTGATTCCCTCCTTCTCCCTGGTTTGCAGCCTGGTGTCTGTGTGTCATGACTGACTTCAGCTGTGGAAGTCTCACATCCTATGCTCCCTTGGTATAAGGATGTGAATAGCACTTACATTAAGTTCCAAGTAAATGTCAATCTACCCTCTGTCCATCATGGGGGCACTGCACTTTGATTTGCTCAAGATTATTTAAATGAGCCTTAAAATGCTCAGCTGTGTTGCTAATATAGGTCAAGCTATCGATTCTCCTGGTTTTCGCTGAGTGGCTTTTTATGAAAAGCATCAAGTCAGCTGTTGAAGTCAGCAGAATGACTTGGCATGCTCAGAATGTGCTGCCTTTGCTGCTGAGTAGAGGAAACCAAAGAGGGTCTTTTAGTCATTGCACAAATTACCACAGGGGTTTTGTTCCTTGTTGTAGACTGGAAAAAGCAAAAGAGAGGGTGGATTTCATCCTCATGGGGGTCCTGCTTCATGCTTCCACACATTTGAGCATAGTGTCTTCAGAGGGGACTGCCATTTGTGATTTTATTAAAAGCTTTCTGGGATGGTATCTACAGACCTGTCACTGACCATGTCATTCACCATGGCCCTCTCTTGTGGGTAGGTAGCAGCTTGACACTAGGAAGATGTGACTTGCTTTGGCTGTGTCTTTTCAATCGATCATTCTGAGTGATGATTACTTGCAATGCACTTCACTTAGAAGTGCACTTAATAAGTGCAGCATGACAATGCTAACAAGCAAGAAACACCAACCATTTAGTTTTATAATGCAGATTGTAAATTTTTCAAGATCAGAGGTGGGTGGGGCCTCAATAATAGTGTGGGCTCTGTAAACATCTTTATCAGGGACATCCTGATTGAACTATCCCCATCCTAATTTTAAGAGCCTTGGTGGTATCTGTGACAGTTAGGTTTTGTTGTCAACTTGATCTTTTTAATTATCTTGGATAGGTCTCTGAGGATGTTTATAGGAAGGCAGCCTCTCAGTAGGAGGCAGGATATAAATAAGCTCAAAGAAGCTAGAACTAAACATCCTTTCCCATGTGGGCAGTATAGGAAGGAAATTCCAGAGACTCAGGAAGCCATGAAGTCTGGGGAAGGGTTGTAAGACCCCATTCTAAGGCTATATAAAGGGGAAGAAATTCCCTCCTTGGCTCTCCTGCTTGTTTGCTATTGTGTTTGTGTTATTTGTGATGGGTTTCTCTCTCTGCTTGGACCTGTGAAAGGGGAGCAGCCTCTTTTGCATTCTGGAACTCCCCCTGTATCTATAGCTACAAATAAATCCATTTCTCCCATAAACTGTGCCTGGTTTGAAGATTCATCCCAGCGGCATGTGGCTGACTGTGACAGTATCCTTTGAGGTATTAGGAGTAAATAAAGACAATAAATTCTAAAACATTAAATGTGAGTACTACAACCCTAGACAGTGAAACTGAGTAAATGATATCCAGTGTCCCTGGGAATTCATTGAGTTTGTCTGAGGTCCTCAGTGGCTGCTAACAGTAGAAGTAATCCCTCTTTAATGTTGGAAGGGCATATTGTTCTTTCCTAGTAAGGAGATACATACAGTACATGAATGCCAAAAACTTTTCATTAAAGTTCCCAGTATGAGGTTTAGGAAAGTCCAATTCCAGTGTCAAAAATATACAATAAACCAGTCTGAGAGGTGTGTCACTGGACAAGTTTGTCCTTGTGTGAACAGCATAAAGTGCATCTATAGAAACCTACCTAGTATAGTCAATGTGGCCTTGATCTCAAGATTTGGTCAGCACAGGATGGGGTAGGCTGCTGCTGGTTTCATATGCAGTAAATTTTCTTTTTATAAGAACAAGGAATACATTTGGAATCAACACTGAGAACAATAGAGAAAACAGAAGAGCTGGTAACACAATTCTTTATATCATCAGGTACTATGCACTGGGCATAACTGTGGGTGCCCTACTTATATGTGACTGGCAATGTGACAGATTTGTTTATCCCAGGGTCACCACAAATGTGAGTGTCATAGTCAGCCACAGGCCACTGGGATGAACCTCCAAACTAGGCACAGTTTTGGGAGGAAGGGATTTATTGAATTTAGAGATCCAGGAGGTTTCATAATGGATGCCCTCTTTCACAGGTCCAAGCAGAGAGAGAGAGAGAAGCCATCACCAACACTACACACAAACACATACCCACCAGCAAAATAGGGGGGGGGTAGAGATTTCCTTCACCTGGAGCTTCCTTACATCCTGCCCCTTATTGAGAGGGCCACCCACTCTTGGGGAAGGACTTACTCTGGAGGAAGAACCTCCTTTAGGTAACCTTTCCCGGAAGCAACCTCAGAGACCCACCCAAGGTTACTGTGGATTACTAAACAGCTCAAGTTGACAACAAGATTTAACCATCACAGTGAGGAATACATAATGCTACAGCTCAGGACTTAATGGGGTAGAAAGTAACCAGATGACCGGAAGTTTTCTGATCCGTTATTATCTTGTTAGGACCATTGTCATATGTGCAAGCCACCTTTGGCTAAAGTGTTGTTATGTGAGAAAGACTACATGCATTCACAGGAAATGATGTTTTCCAATGTCCCAGCTGAGCCATAGGGGCTATTGGCAGAGCCTAGTCACCGTATTGTGTGTGCTATTATTTTGTCAACATATAGCAGCTACTCCAATATTGGGATAGTTTCATTCAACTACACATTAACTGAGTATTAAATAGAGTAATTACTTTAATTCAGACAAAAATCTAGGAGTCAGATGTTATGCTCTCTATTTTATACAAAAGAGAAATTAGAGTGGGATTTTCCTTCTCAAGAAACCTCATCTAGAAAATTCCTCACATACATACCCAGAGGTTTGTCTCTTGGGTGATTCTAGATCCTGTCAAATGGACAGTCAATATTAACCATCAAAGTTAAGTATCCACAGATATTCAAAGTAGAATATAGAGATAAATATTTGAGAAAAAACTAAAGAAAGGGGGGACTGAATAACCTTGTACCATTTTTGTCACTTAAGCATAAATCTATATAAATTGTACAATTGAAATATCCTATGGATGTCAGTGTTTTATACAACTTAGAAAAATATATTTTTTCCTGAACTCTGTTTTCATTTGTATTTGATCTGAAAAGAATAAAACAATTTTGTTCAAGAAATGGCAATAATAAATGGAAGGTAAGCTTGTCCATTGATTTAGACAACAAATAAAAATCTGAAGGTAATTAAAGTAAAATCACAACAGTACTTCATGAAGCAATATTAAGCAACCCAAGAAATAGCCTCTAAATCCCAGCTTAATATTTCTTGTCATGTAGAATATCTAGCCACAATAAAAAGGAACTTTTCTAGTCTGTTTTTGTTTGCAAATTATACTCTTCTCTGCACTTCAAATATTATCAATGAAAGCAGTTAGATTGTTATTCCCAGAAAAAATGTATATGTGACTTAAATTTACAGAGCTTAAAATTTTAAATAAAGACTCACATATGCAACAATTAAATACAATCATAATTTATTATATTTTCATTAATAAAGCTGGTTTGAAAATTACTTGTTATGAAAAAAATTCTCCATTAACAGAAAGACCATTTCCTAAGTAATACTGACCTATGTATGCCTAGTGAGGAAAAATAGATGTTGTATAGCTAAGTGTTTATTAGAACCAGTTTAGATTATTTAATGTTTAGAATGATGGAAAAATATTTAGAGTTGTTCATTTATGCCCATTCTAAAAGAGGGGAAATGATCATAAAAGATAATTTATTTCTAATGCTGTGTAACTAGTAGTCATGTCTATTCTTTGGAAAATTATAGCTTGGCATACCTTCCATCCTGACCCCACCCAACTTCACAAATGCTACATACAGGATGGATGAAGGAAAGTTCTCAAATGTCCTCCCACAATTCTAGGCACCCTTTCCATACAGCTTATGTTCTATACCCATTCACCCAGAGGCGAGCTCTGCACAACTCTCCTACTCACCAAATCCCAAACCTTTAACACTTCCTCCTGAGTGAATTTCGTTTTCTGAGATGAGCTCTGTAATGGTCTCCTCTCTCCTGGTTTAAATTCTTTTCAATGTTTTTAGCTTTCTTTCACTCTTTCTTTGTTTTTTTTTAATGCTCTTATTGAATCCTTTATTAAATTCCCAGCTGTCCTACAGCAAACCATGCTTACTAGCTTCACCATCCGTTTATTTCACTTCTTTTTCTCACTTTCTTGTCTGCTTTAACATCCACCAGTGGAGGAATTTTATTCAAGGGCACAGCTCTCTTACCAATGCCAGCCTTTGAAACAAACAAGGCAGATCCCTTCCACAGGTTTTCTTCCTTAGAGAGCCTTACATTGTCCTTGTCAAGACAGCAAATCCATAAGGAGGAGAAATTACTTTCTCAGTTTCACTTTTGGGAACTCAACCTCTTCCCTCAGGCTGTGTTTCAGAGTGTGCACCCCAGTGCTGGCTGAATAGCTGTGGTTTGCAGTGATATGGACCATGGGGTCTGAGATATGAAGAGGCACATAGGAGGAAGTGAGAAGAGAGGCCCACTGCACCCTCCCAGGCTTCCCCTCAGGGGGCAAATCTCACTGCAGAACTCTCAGAAGAACAGAAATGCTAAACTCTACCTGACCTTCCAAGTTGTTATGAGAGGAATGTTTGTCAAAATATAAGGCTAAAATAAATTTTAGTTCACTAATTGTTGTAGTCAGTTTCATGTTGCTGATAGAAAACACCTCACCTGGGCTGGAGAGGTGGCTCAGCAGTTAAGGCACTTGCCTGCAGTGCCTAAGGCCCAGGGTTCAATTCTCCAGGTCCCACATATGCCAGACCCACAAGGTGGTGGCCCTGGTACATTCTCTCTCTCTCTCTCTCTCTCTCTCTCTCTCTCTCTCTCTCTCTCTCTCTCTCTGTTTCTCTCTCTCCTTGAAAATGAATAAATAAAATACTTAAAAAAAAAGAAAACACCTGACCAAAACCAGCTTATAGGAGGAAATAAATAGTTTATTTTGGCTTATAGACTTGAGGGGAAGCTCTGTGATGGCAGAGGAAAATGTGGCATAAGCAGAGGCTGGACATCACCTCCTGGACAACATCAGGTGGACAATAGCAGCAAGAGAGTTTGCCAAACACTAGCAAGGGAAGCTGGTTATAAACACACATAAGCCCACATCCAACAACACCTTGCCTCCTGGAGGATCCAATTCCCAAGTTGCCACCAACTGGGGACCTAGCGTTCAGAACAGTTTGTGAGTTTGTGGAGACACCCAATTCAAACCACCACATTTCACCCTGACCCTAGTAAACTTATCAGTTCATTCATGATGTAAAACACAATACATTCAGTCCAACTTTGAAAGTACCCATCACTTTTAATAATCTCAATGCTGTTCAAATATTACCATAGTCCAAGGTCTTTTAACTGAGCCATAATACCCCAAAAACTTAATGGCACAGAATAAACATTCACACTTCAAGAGATGGTATTTGGCATAGAAAAGAGAGATTGAAACAATACAGGATGTAAAACAAATAGGGCAAACATCAAACTCCAACTCCAATTCCAGATAATTCTAATCAGTGACAAGTCTCTGGAGTTCCATTTCCATGCTTTTAGCTTGGCTGCTAATACACCAAGGTTTACACCATCCAATGCTGGCAGGTCACCTTGGCATCCATTGCATAATCCTGGCATCTCCATTGGATCTCCACTACAACCCACACTTCACCATTATGGCTCCATCAGATCTCTGTGCAATGACTTCCAACAACCCTGTTTCACATTGCCCTTGGCCATTTCAAAAAAAAAAAAATATATATATATATATATATATGTATATATATATATATATGTTGCAAATTCAATGACTCTCACTTCCCTGCCATTTGTTTTACTCCATAGTATCAGATGGATTACCAAATTGTTAATCTAATGAGGAATAAAGCAGACTTTGAAGAATAGGAAAACTCCTTCAGCTTCCAAGCCCCTTACTTTCAATTCTGCATTCTTCCTGCTGCCCCAGTTCAGATCACCTGGCCCAATCTCAATGGTTGTAATCTCTCAAACAATTACAGCTGAATAGGCAGCACTTTTGGCAAAGATATCATTTTTTTCTGTGCCATCTCCTTCTGCTCACACCAGTACAATTCTACACAATGCAACCCTGCACAAGTTTTCAGGACACAGAATGGTAGGCAGAATGTAACAAGCCTCTCACTCAAACTACTTCTAGCCAAGTCCAATAAAGCTCTTTCTTCCCCTCATAATCCAAACCTCACAGTCCACAGTTCTTACTTCATTCAGGACTTTCAGCTCTGATCACAATGGCATATTAAGCTGTACTTATCTATTTGAATATAGCCCTGCAAGGAGTCTCTTAGGTCAAGGTTTCAAATCTTTTCACATTCCTCCTGAAAATCAGTCCCAAAAGGCCAAAAGCCACAGAATCAGGTTTCTAGCAGTAACCACCCCATTGTCGGTACCAATTTACTGTTGAAGTCAGCTTCATGTAGCTGGCAGAAAGCACTGACTAAAAGCAGTTTGTAGGAGGAAATAATTTATTTTGGTTTACAGACTCAATGGGAAGCTCTCTAATAGCAAAGGAAAATGTGGCAAGAGCAGAGGCTGGACATCACTTCCTGACCAATATCAGATGGACAACAGCAGCAGAACTGTATGCTAAAAGCTAGCAAGGGGAAGCTGGCTATAACATGCATAAGCCCACATCCAACCATACACTACCTCCTAGAGGCTCCAATTCCCAAATTGCCACCAGCTGGGGACCTAGCATCTGAACACTTTGTGAGTTTGTGGGTGATGTCTAATTTAAGCCATCACATTGATTGATGTCAGGAGTTAGATCTTTTAAATATTGAAGCCTGTTGCATCTGGTTTTATTTCATTCTATAGTCCATGTTCTGTTCCCATCTTCAATCTTACTTGAGTCTCCTCATCTCCTGATTACTTCCTTTTTGCCGCCTCTCAATAATCTCAAATGTCCTCCTTTTCTTCCCCATCACTCTTATCTTACTATTCCTATTTTGTCTTCCTTTTCCTGGGAACATTTTGTGATGGATTTGTACTACTCAGCCCTCCTTACAGTACTGAGTCAGTTGGATCATATAACACTACAAACTCAGGTGTGAACAAAAGCATTGACCTCTTGCTTGGTTTATTTGTAACTCTGCCTTTGTTTCTTGGATAATTATACCAAATCGTTGAAGTCATAATGTGAAGTTCAATAACAGTTTTATTATAATTCCTGATGTAGGAAATGCTCATGCTGATATGATGCCAATTGTTACATTTTAACTTAAAAAATGTAAAATTATCAACTACTCCATAGCTTCATAAATCGCTTTCTTTAGCTTTAAAAGCATTTGTTCTCCTTTTTGTTTTTCATATTTATTTTATCAAATTAGGCAAAATTCACACACAATACATTGCACTCAAAAGTATACAGGATTGTTATTTGTAGAGTGCCCTTAAACTTGTGAAACAATTCCTACTACCTAGTTCCAGAACATTTTCATCATCCTTTCAATAAACTCCTTGACCTTGAGTAAAGTAGTCTCTGAACTTCACAGTCTTCTCTCTCCATGGAGCTTTCTATTCTGAATATTTCATATTAATGGAATAAAAAACTATTCACTTTTCTTATAGCTTCTTACATACAGCATGATGTTTTCCAAGTGTACTAATACTGTAGCATGAATTAGTATTTAATTCATTTTGATGGTTTGATAATATTATATCACATGGATATATCAAATTCATTAGTAGATGGACACTTAAGGTGTCTGAGTATTTCCACATTTTGGTTATAACAAATAATGCTGCTGCTTATAGAATCATGCACAAATGATTGCGTGAATGTGTGCTTTCAGTGTCTCATATTAACACTAGGGATAATATTGCTGGGTGATTCAGTAACCATGTATTTAACCATAAACAGCTAACGGATTGTTTCAGGGTGGCTGCACCATTTTATATCATCATACTTTCATTAACATTTGTTAATCCCTGTCTTTTTATATCATGGCCATTCTGGCAAATGTAAAATAATATCTCATTATTGTCTTAGTCTACAACTCCCCAGTAACTAATAATGAGGGGCGTCTTTTTTATGTGTTTATTGGCTAGTTGTATATTGTTACAAGCAATGTCAAGATCCTCTGCCCATTTTCCAAATCAGTTGTCATTTCATTATTGAGTTGTAAGAGTTGTTTATATGTGCTAAAATTTACTCCAATTCTGTGAGGATTTATCTTTTTAGCACAAAAATTTAAGTTTTAATGAAGTTCCGAGTATCTGAATTTCCTTGGTTTCTGGGAAACCATTATCTAATATAAAGTTACAAAATCAAATTTACCTTTTAAAAGTTCATAGTTATGGATTTTATACTTATGTCTGTGAGCTATTTTAAATAAATTTTTGTATTTCTGTAAAGTGCAGTTCCAACATCATCCTTTTGCATGTGAGTAAGTAACCACACCATTGAATTATTATAGCTCTCCTGTTGAAGATAAAAGTAGCATAAATGTGGCTTAATGCCAGGCTTTATATTGTGTTTCACTGATCTATATGTCTATCTTATGCCAATATCACAAATCTTGATTACTATAGCTTTTTAGATAGTTTTGTATGTGATAAGTGAGTCTTTTCTTCTTTTCTCTTTCTCTTCTTCTTCTTCCTCCTCCTCCTTCTCTTCTCCTTGTTATTTTGGCTACTATATGACCCTACATTTCTATGTGAAGTTTAGGGAAAACTTTTCAATTTACACCAAAGAAATAAATGAAGGAATTAATGAATGAAGAAAGGCAGGAATTAAGGAAGGAAGGAAGGAATAAAGAAGGGAGAAAGAAAGAATAAGAAAAGAAAATAATTCCACTGCCATCTTGATAGGTTTGTATGTTAGTTTGATATCTGAGCTCTTTCATGATCACATCTATTTAAGATCTTTTTTTCATAAAATAATTACTTCAATGACATATTTGAAATAATTTCAAACATATGACCAATAATATTACATACAATGTGGGAGTCTGTTTCACTTTACAAAAACAAAGCTAAGTAAGCATTTAAATATACAAAACAAACTTTGTGTAGAGTGGGGGATTCTTAAAGGCTTTTAAGATTTTTTTAATCAAGACATTTTCAGTTTTAAGTATGAATTTTATACTTCTTTTGCCAAATCAATTCCTAAATATTTGTTTAAAATTTTTGACAGTTTTTAGACATGAACAAGATATAATCAGATCACAGTCCCCTTTCCAGTACCTTCCTTTGTCTCCTTCCCTTATTCCCTTGCACTGAACCTCTTCTTCCTTCCAATTAGTCACTCTTCTGTTTTGAAGTCTTTTTGCCTTCATCCAGCATACATTAAGGATGTGAAAGATTTGTCTAATGAAAATATAAAAATGCTCAAGAAGAAAATTGAGGAAGACATGAAAAGATGGAAAGATCTCCAATGCTCCTGGATCAGTAGAATTAATACAGTGAAAATAGCAATATTACAAAAGCTATATACAGATTCAATGCAATTCCAATAAGAATACCAACTTCATCCTTTGCAGACATAGAAAAAATAATCTCCAAATTTATTTGGAGGGGGAAAAGGCCTTGGATATCCAAAACTATCCTAAGTAACAGAAGCTCCTCAGGAGTTATCACCATAAGTGATCTAAAGATATACTACAAAGCCATAGTAACAAAAACAGCATGGTGCTGGCATTAAAACAGACAGGCTGACCAATGGAACAGAAATGAAGACCCTGCCCTAAGCTGGAAAACTATAGTTACTTCATATTCATCAAAGGTGCCAACAACATCAACTGGCGAAAAGACAGCATCTTCAATAAATGGTGCTGGACAAACTGGTTAAACATATGTAAAAAAATGAAACTAGATCCACTCCTCTCACTGTGCACAAAACTCAACTCTAAATGTGTAAAAGACCTCAATATAAGGCCTGAAACTCTGAATACCCTAGAAGAAAAAAGTAGGAGGAACTCTACAGGACAGAGAAGAGGCAAAAATTTCCTGAACAACCCCAGTAGCCCAAGAAGTAAAACTATCACTTGACCAATGCTATCTCATTAAGCTAAAAAGATTCTGTACAGACAAACACACCATACTCAAAGCCAATAGACCACCATCAGAATGAGAGACAATCTATGCCAGCTAATCCATGGACAGAGAGAGGCCCAATATCTAAAACCTACAAAGAATTAAAAAAATTAAATAATAAAAAATCAAACAGCCCTCTCACAAAATGGGGCACTGAACTCAACAGGGAATTCTCAGAAGAGGAAATACAAATGCCCTACTCTCATTTTTAAAAAATGTTCAATGTTACTAATCATCAGAGAAATGCAAATCAAAACAACAATGAGATCCCTCCTCACTCTGGTCAGAATGGCTATCATGCTGGTGAGGAGTTAAAGAAAAAGGAGCCTCATTCACTGCTGGTAGGATTGCAAACTTGTTCAGAATGTTGATGGCCCAAAATTGTGCAGGTCTTGTGGAAGTACCAACTGCTACAAGGACATGAATGCAGTGGTCACTTCATGTTCAGAGGGTAGTGTTCCAAAGTCCCTTCTAATCTCCTGGCTCTTAACTTCTTTCCACATCCTCTTCTTTAATGGTTCCTGAACTTTAGAGGGTTTGATAGAGATGTCTCATTTAGGTCTGAGCATTCAAGACCACTTATTCTCAGCATTTTGTTGAGTTTTGAGTCTTCTCCAGTACCCAACTCCATCTGCAAAAAGAACTTTGCTGACAAAGATGAGAGAGAGCAGCACTAACAGATAAGCATAAACCTGATATAAATATTTAAATGACAATTCGATCGCAAATTGTCAGACAGCAGCAGTAGCTTCTCCCCCTCCCCCCATCAACCTCCTGAAGGTCTCTGACCATCCCAGCAAGTCTCAAATCCCCCTAGCAGCCATCTCGTGCCATATTGCTTGGTTGTTGATGGTTTATCAGGCAGGGTGGATCCATCATTGGATAGACTGTTATCAACTTTCTTTTCCCCAGCAGCCTGCATAGCACAATCAAGCACTGCCAGCAGGGAGCTCAGCTCAGTTCCAATTTGACTATTGAGTGTCCTGGAATCTACACATGTGGTATCTTCAGTGATAGATGCTCTTACATTCTAGTTCTGGTGGGTAGCCAAGAGCTTTGGCAAGAGTCTGTGTTGTTTGATGTAGCAGAAGTCTTCTTGACCAAACACCATTCACAGAGAGGCATTCTACCTCTGGCATTGGGGTCTTCCCGCAACACCCTATGGCTTCATTTTCCACCCCTACAGGGAGGTTTTGCCAAACCTCTTTTTAAATGTTAATTATATTTTTAATCTTTAGCATTCCACTGTGTATATGTATCCCATCTTCCTTACCCACTCATCACGACCATTTATGGTGATTGCATTCATGAACAGAGCAGCAATAAACATGGATGAGTAAGTATCCTTGTATTAAAGTGTAGAGATCTAAGAATATGCCCAGAGTTGCTATATAAGGGTCACATGAGAGGTCTTCAAGCTTTTTGAGAAATTTCCACAGTGATTTCCACAATAGTTGTACCTCTTTATACTCCCTTCAAGACAGAATATGGGTTCCTCTTTCCTTCACCTAGCCAGCAGCTGCTGTCACTTTAGGTTGATAGTCATTCTGACTAGGGTGATATGGAATCTCAAAGTAGTTTTGATTTGAATTTTTCTGATGACTTAATACAGATTCAGTGTAATCCCAATCAAAATTTCAGTATCACTCTTTACAGAAATAAAAAATATAATCTTGAAATGCCCACAGAAAGTCAAAATATCCTGGAAAGCCAAAACTATCCTTAGCAAAACAAGTTCTTACAGAGGTATCATTATGGCTGATTTCAAATAATACTAAAGAGCTATAGTAATAAAACGGCATGGCTCTAGCACAAAGGCAGACATGTAGATCAATGGAATAGAATTTAAGATCCAGGTTTAAGTCTATATAACTATAGCTACCTGATTTTTGATAGGCAAAAAATGCACACACTGGAGAAAAGATAGCATTTTCAACAAATGGAGCTGGGACAATTGGACATCTGCTTGTAGTGGAATGAGACTAAAACTTTATCTGTTACCCTGCATGAAAATCAACACCTAATGTAGTCAAGGACCTCAGTGTAAAACCTTCAGCCCTGATATGATTAGTGGAAAAAGCTGGGAGAACACTTCACAATAGCAAAGGGCATTCTGAATAGTACCTTGGTTGCCTAGGAAATGAGGCAATCAACAAATGGGACCTCATGAAATTAAATGCTACTGTACATAAAGAAACCATCAACTGTGTCAAGAGGCAACCTACAGTATGGGATAAAAACTTCACCAGCTATACATCTGACAGAGGATTAATATCAAGAACATACAAAGAACTCAAAAAACTAAGTAACAATAAACCAACCCAATTAAAAATGCTCTATGGATTGGAACAGAGAGTTCTCAAATTTAAAAAATACAATTGATCAATAAATCTTTTATTCTTTTTAATGCTCTGATAAAGGTAATTATTTTCTGTATTTCCATGTTGGCCTTTGGTAATATATAAATATAATTGATTTACATAAATTGATCTGTTACAGCTTATTTAATTCTGAATCTTGTTGAGCTCTTATTAGCTGTAAGAGATTGTGGTAAGGATACAGAACAGAACTTTCTAAGTACAAAGAAGTCAAGTCTTGTGAAATAGAAGTCATTTATTTGATTCTCCCTTGACAATGTGGATACCTTTTTGTTTCTTTTTTTTCTTGTCTAATCTCCCTAGAAACTCCAAGAAATGGAAACAAGGAGGAACATGTTCCTTCTGTTCTTTCACTCAGCCGTGGCTGTCCAGAGCTCCCTTAGTCCTGCCGAGGAAGGTCCCTTCATTCCAGTCGAAGAATTTTCTCATGAAAGATGATGAGTTTTGTCAAACATGTATTTTCTCTATCTTTAGTGAAATGATGGTGGTTGTTTACAATCTTTTATTCTGATAAGATGACAGTGTGCTGGTAGCCTCCACTCCTGGAGGACATCTCACTTGGCCATGGCGTTATCATTTTGAAGTACAGCATTACTGTTCCATTTGTCAGTGTTTTGCTGAGGATTTTCACATTAGGGAGAAGAGCCTGCAGTTTTCTTTTTTGTGCCCTGTCTGCTTTTGCTCTCAGGATAATTCTGGTCTATTAGAATGAGTTGGAACATGCTGCTTGCTTTTATATTTGTGGGAAGAATATGTGAAAAATTCTGGTTACATTTTAAAATGAATTTGATAGAATTTTCTGGTCAAGCAAGCTCATCCTTGAACTTTTTAAATGAGTTTTTTAAAAGAATTATTATAATGTATTCTAATGGTGTTTAATAATAAGTCTATGTATATATTTTATTTTTGGTCTCTATAGTTTTTTTTTTTCTCTTTAGGAATTTGTTCATTGTAATAGCTCATTCTGTTGTTCATAGTATTTCCTTGGAACTGTCTGACTTCTATAAGGTCACTGATAATGTTTCCTTTCATTCCACATTTTGGTCATTTGAGACTTCTCTTTTTTCACTTGGTCAGCTTACACAAAGTTCTGTCAATTGTCTTGATTTCTTTTGTGACTCCCAACAGGCAGGAAAAGAATCCGTGATCCATCTGTTTGCTATTTTCAAGAAACTTACCTAACCATTAAATACAGATACCAACTTAGAGTGAAAGTATGGAGAGAGAGACTCCTAGCAAATGGAAAGAGGAAACAAGCAGGTGTAAATATACTAATATATTACAAAACTGACAAAAGTGACTAAGCCCAAAGTAATCGAAAGAAGGCGACTTTATACCCATCAAGGGAACAATTCAACAAGACGATACTACAGTTCTAAATATTCCTCTACACACCTCCACTTGCTCTTTCTCTCCTTCCCTCCCGTTAGTTCTCTTTGTCCTCCAGGACAGTGTTTCTTCTTCTTTCGTACATAAATATATGATTCTACATTGAGATTCCATCTTACCTCAATCAGAATGGCAGTTATTAAGAAAAGCTAACAGCAAATGTAGGCAAAGATGTGGACAAAAGGAAACCCCTAAACACTGCTGATGGGAATGCAAACTGGTAGAGTCATTATGGAAGGCAGTGTGGAGGTTTCTCAAAACACAAACAATGGAACTAGGGAGAAGGTCAGAGGATGAAAGTGCTTACCATACAAGTGTGAGTGCTTAAGTGTGGGTTCCCAGAGCTTATGGATAGTTGGATGCTCTAGACAGCTTTGAGAGATAGGAGAATATCCTGGGAGCTTGTGGGCCAGCTAGCTTGAAAAACATAGTGAGAAACCCTGCTTCAAAGAAGGTGGAAGGCAAGGACTGACACCCAAGGTTGTCTTCTGAACATTCCACAGCACACACGCCCTCCCATAAACACAAAACAACAAAAAATAATAAAGTAACAATAGATTTGTATCATATGACCCAGCTTAAGTCAACATAAGACAGAAATACTTGCATTTTGATATTATTGCAGTACTATTCAATTTTCACAATAGCTAGATAATGGAATGAATCTAGGTGTTCAAAGAGAGGAATGGATGAGGAAAATTTAGTACACATACACCAGGAATTATTTTCATCTATAAAGTATTGAGTCATATGTTTGCAGGAAAATGAATACAAGTGGATATAACCAAATTAAGTGAAAGAAGCCAGTCTCAGAAAGATAAATATGCTTTCTCTTATTTGTGGTTTTTTATCTTCTGTTCCATTTATTTCCACTTGAATGTTTTGTTACTCGTTTTCCTCTGAACTTTGGCTTTATTTTCTTTTATTATTTTTTAACCATTTCCTTAAAGTGCAAGGCTGAATTAATGAAATCTCTTATCTCCTTTATTCTATATGCTTACATATAAGCTTCATGCTGAGCACTGCTTTTGCTACTTCTTGTGGGCTTTGGCATCTGTATTTTTGTCTATAAGTATTTTATCATAATTTATAACTTCTGGTTGATTAAGTTGTTTAATAGCCATCTCTGTGAATTTTTTTTAGGTTTCATTATGTTATTGATTTTTAGTTTCATTTCACTGAGGTCTAAGATGGCAGAACATGATATTATTCTTAGATGTATTCTATCCAGGAGAATGCTTCATGTGCACTTGAGAAAACTGTGTGTGCCGCTGCCGTGGGTGAGTGTTTGGTACATTATGTCTAGTCAGTCTACTGCTCTGGTCACATCCTTTACTGCCTCACTGATCATCTGAGTAGTTCTCTCAGTAACCAATGGGAGGTACTAAGGAAGCTCTATATTTGATTTTAGCATGTTTTGATGGTGATCTCTTTACATTTACCATTGTTGGAGGTTAACGAGTTTGGAGGGAGTATAGATTCATGCTTTTAATCACTTGAAAGTTTTTGTCATTTCTTTAAATATTCTTTTTGCCTCTTTTTCTGGGCTCACTTGTGTATAGATGGTACACTTGCTTGCGTCCAATAGTTCTCTGTGATTCAACTGATTTTCACTTTTTTTCCTTAGTTTTTCAGAATAGATCATCTCAGAGTGACCGATCTTACAGTTCATGGATTCTTTCTTCTGCCTGTTATCTACTGCTGAAATCCTCCAGTGGATTGCTTTTTCATTTCAGTTATTAGACTTGTCGTCTAAAGAATTTGCATCAGGCTTTTATTTAGAATTTCTATAGACATCCTGCACTTTGCCATGATTTATTTCTTTAGATATTGGTTTCTTTATTTCTTGGAATCTATTGAAACTACTGATTTGAAGTTTTTTCCTGTTTGTAATTATTGGGTTCCTTGTGGATGATTTTAATTGTTTGTTTTCTTCATGTATGAATAATACTTTCCTATTTCTTCACAGTTTCAATTTTTGGGAGAGAAAAATTACTATGGAAATATTTCTACTACATTTCCAGTTTTGTTTTAAATAAAGAATAGAGGCCATTTTCCAGGAATACTTTAAAAGGATATAACTTAAAGGAAACTTTTATTTACTGGGACTCATTCAGTACACATTTATTTGCAGACAAAACCCTTGTTCTCTGTGCACACACACACAAAAGCAACATGATTCTCTATGAAAGGGAAGGCTACCATGATCCCTAATTCTGCCTGAATTTGATACAAGCACATTCCTGTTTACTACTCTGATAATGAAAATAGGACATTCCTAGCACACAAGGTCCACTCTTCACAGAGGTCTGCACACTAATGCCATTGTATCCATAGGCAGTTTTTCTACATTTCTTTGAATCAAAATAATTCAATAAATACAGTTTTTTCCATATTTGGCAATTGCCTTACTGGCCCAGCCAGACTCTTCTATATACCTCACCTTCTTCTTTTTAAAAATTTTTATTGGTATATAATTATATATATTAAGATAACAAGATGTTCAGTATCATAAGTTATTAGAGAAAACCCCTTAAAACCAGGATAACATACCCTTTTATACATTAGATATTCTCCCCTGCCATGGCTCTTACATTCTTTCTGCCACCTCTTCCACAAATTTCCCTGAGTCATAGTGGGTGAGTTTAAATTTTGCATAATTATTAGGTTTTTAAGAGTCTCTGAATTTGTGTCTTGGACTATTTTGGGCACCCTTGGTGCCTGTCTCCATTATCCTTCCCTAGGATATCTGCCTTGCTGTGTGAATAGCTCTTTTGCTCATCACACCACTTCCTTAGATGTTGTGTTAGGGTTCTAATGGTGAGTTTGAGGTGGTTCCTCTCCTGCTTGGGTGTCCCCCATCAACTCAGGTCCACTTGGTGGAGTTCAGTTGACACAGTTCTTGTTGATTTCTGAAAAATACAAACAAAATCTCCAGAGGAGAATGAGATCGTTATTAGTTAATTGAGACTAATATTGCTAGTTTGGTGAGCATCTGAAGGGTGTAGCCTTTCTGAAGACCTCTGGTTAGTGAGGACTTCCCCATGGAAATGGGGTTCTTGCTCCCCACTCAAAGTTGTCTTGGATCCCTGTACCAGTCAAGGATTCCCTGCCACTTGGCGTAACTCATAGCTGATTAGCCAGTTGTTGATTACCTACCTAGGTTGAGCACCACTATTGCACAGATGGGCCCTTCTTGGCTTGCTTGTCTGTGCCATATAACAGAGTGTTCTGCATTCTCAGGCCATTGTCTGTGTAGCTTGAGGATGTCCCCTGCTTTCCTGGAATATCGTTGGTCTAGTTCCCCTGGCAGCTCATGCAACACCTTCCAGCATTACCCAGGCTGCCTTCTGGGAGGTGGTTTCTTTTCCGGATTCAGCAGGGTCTCTCAGTGTTGGGTGATATCAGTCTGTGTAATCTTCACCAATAGGGTCTTATCTTTTGCCTGAGGTGGGTATTCAAGAGCTGTGACAAAAGTTTGTCTTATTTTAGAGACCATTTAGGTCACTTCATCAACAGCTCATTGTGGACAGTAACTAATTACTGGAACTGGGAGCCAAAGGTCAGAGTCATTTGGACTAGAGGTAGGCTTCCATACCCCTCTTTGAGACCCTTGTTACTATACGATGCCCCCAGTTACCTCAAGGACTTGTATGGAAGAAAGCATTCTATGGAGTCAATTTATTGTGGGTTTAGATTAGTGTAATCTCCCCCCTCTGACACTATCTATTTCTACTAACATCATTGAGCAGCTCTGAAATCAATTCTCCATCCCTGCACTGCAGCTATTTGTTGCAGTTATTGTTTATATAGTAACTTTTATGAACTATTTCTATAAAATCCTCTGTAGCATGCAACTAATGAAGTCTCTTCTGGGTTAGCTTATTTGCTAGCTAGCGAGGAACCATTTCTACAAGCGCCTCCAGCCAGTGCTTCTCCCAGCCTTGCTAAGAGTTCTGTTTTTGTTGAACATTCTCTTCAGCGCTCAGCCAGCCAGGATCGGCTCTGCCTTGACCTGTATTCTTGCGAGGGAAGCCTCACAGGGTCAGTCCAGTTGGGAGCTGGGGACCAGCTCTGCTGTTTCCTGGGTGTGTGCAAGGCTCTGTACATGCACAGGGCCTTCTAGATATACAAGGCTGCACTGGACTACCAAACCTTCCTGGGGAGCTTTCAGGCCACAGTTTTTCTTATGATTTTGATTAGATATCTTTTCTCCAACTCTTTTTTAAATCTCTTTATTATGAACACATATATACATTGTATGATCAAATCTTGTGAATGTGTCCCTGTTTCCCTCCTCTCTGTCCCCTACCCACTGGGGTCCTTCCTCGGTGTGCATACTGGATCTATGCATAGGTTAGGGTGTATGAACTCCACCAGAGGTAGCCAGTTTTTTGGTCTCTTTTTTTCCCTTCCCCCTTATGTATTGTTGCTGAGGGGGGCAATGTCTCTGGGAATTCTCCCCCACCATGGCTCTTACATTCTATCCGTCTCCTCTTCTGTTCAATTCCCTGAGTCATAGGGGGTGAGTTTTGAGTTACCTTTGTTGTTAAGATCTTAAGTATCTCTGGATCTTTGCCCTGGGTTGTGTTGGGTATCACTGGTGTCTGTCTCCATTGACCTTTCATGGGTTGTCAGACTTGCTGTGGTGATAGGTCTCCAGTTTGTCTCATCATTTTCTTGTAGGTTTCATTTGGGCCCTGTGTGAAGGCCAGGGGTGGTTTGTCTCCTGCCAGGATATCAGCCACCATCCCATGGCTTGTTGGTGGAATTGGGTTGTCCCCGTCTCTCTCAATGCCTTCTGAAAGATACAAACAGAATCTCCATCAGAGAGTGAGCTCAATCTAGGTTAAATGAGACAACATTGCTATTTTGGCTAGTTCCTAATGGGTTTAGCCTCTCTGTAGCTCTCTGGTAGTTCTCCAAATCTTAATGTCTTCTTTGTGCTACAGCAATATTCATTTTTCTCTGACAGTTTTTAATAAATATTCTTGGGCTAAAGGTTTATCCTGGGGAAGCTCTGGGCCAGGTCAAACATGGATACTTTTTGGGTAGGTATTGCAGAGACCCATGGTCAAGTGGTGCTAATTCTCAAGGAATAGGGCTTGGGGATTTGAGAAGCCCTGTTTACTACCATGGTTTCACCTTCTGTGTGTAGAGACGCTGCTGGCTTGCTCCATGTTTCAGACTGGGTTTTTTTTTTGGGGGGGGGAGGGATTGTTTTTTTTGTTGTTGTTGACAACCTCCATACATATATATAACATGCCATGATCATAATCCCCTCCCACTATCCTCCTTTTCCTCCATTTCAAGTCCTCTGGTGAATCCCTTCTTTCCAACTAGTTCATCTTATTTAGAGTCATTTTTCTTCCCTTCTGTTATGTAGGTCCTGTGTAGGTAGCATCAGCCACCGTGAGATCCAGGCAGTTTCTAAAGAGTGCTTCAGTGCTCAGGAGGGGAGAGTGTGGGCAAGGCCATGTTAGATGACACAGAGCAAGTTGATCTTGCTAACATTTAGCTGTTTTACTTGAATAAATGCCCATCAAGTGATAAGCATTGGTTAGTTTCCAGAGTTCAGAAAAAGTTGTTTCTGATCACTTTTGCAAGTGCTCTCATTGCTTTCATAGAGGATAGAGTTACAGAGATGGGGTGAGCCATTTCTGTTGATATCCTCAGCTTTTTTCATTCTAGTCTAAACAATACTCAATCCGGTCTTTCCCAGCAAATATATAAGAAAAATTCCTTCTAAGCCTTTATCATTTCCATGTTACTTAATTACAGGCCTTTTTTTGAAAAAAGTCTCCCTTAAATCTCTAACTCTGGAAAGTGCGCTCTTTCCTTCACTTCTTGTTTCCTCTGTGCCATGGGGATCCAGGGCACAGGAGCACCACCGTGGGCAGTGATGTTCCCTCCTGATACCCATGTAGCCTGGGCCTCAGCTTTGAGCTGCCTCTCTTCAGTCTCTGCCCTTCAGAGTTCTTGTGTACTCCTTGCTGGGATTCTCCCTGCCAAGACAGGAAGTACTTCCAGATTGTGTCTCTAAAGTCCCGCTGTTCTCCAGCTGCTTCTGCAGTTTTATGCTTTATCTATCCTCTCTGTTCCTTATTCATCTTGGGAAATTTTCAAAAGCAAAGGCTTTCAAATGGAAACTTACAAAGCTCGATATAAAGGTTGTGTATGAAGAGAGGGTGCTGGGAAAGGCATTGGGTTCAAGGTAGGTGAGAAACTATACATCTCATGCTATGATCAGAACTGCTGGGCTATTATCTATGTTTGTTTGATTAAGTCTTCCTGTAAGACTCTTTAATAATGTAATTCTTGAAAATAAAGTTAGAAAATTACCTCTACAGTAAAACAATCCAGACAGAATATAGAGCCCAATCAAACTAAAGAGAGCCCACCATTTCATGTAGCCAATTCAAAACTGCAGAATTTTCCAGAACTTCATACAGAAGAAAAAACCTTTTATTTTCTAGATGTGGAAACTAAAGCCCAGAAAAGTGCTTATCCAAGATCAAACAATGGTCCAGCCACAGCATAAAGCTGCCAGTGTGTTGGCAAGCAATGTAGATCTTTCTTGGTATGCTCACAGCACATTTCTTAGCCATGGAAACTTTTCATTAAATATTTTCTGCTAAAAATAACACAACAAAACAGAGTATGTGTTAAGGAAAGTAGGTTTATGTAGGCTCATGGTTCTGTGCCAAGATTGAGGGCCCATATCTGCCAATGGCCAACTGCTGGCCGAGTCCCGAGAAAGCATAAGACCTGACAAGGCAAGCAGTAGGTAGTATACATGTGTGTTGTAGCCTTGCTCTCCCTTTTTATAAAGCCACCAGCATTAAACCGTTACATTAAATTCAACCCCTTCAAAGATCCCACCTTGAAACCCTATCGCTACATAAAACCTCCACCTCTTAATACCCACAATGAGGATGGGGCAGACCATGTCTCACCAAAACGGATAATTCTTTTTTTTTTTTTTTTTTTTTTTTGCCTGTCTTAGTCCTTCCCATGGATGTATAACATTTGTTTTGTTCTGTGGGTTTAGACAATGGCAGCAAATCAAACTTGTTTGAATCAGTAATGCATACCTTGCCTGTATATCAGCTGAGATCTTTAAGATCAAGTATTTATTTGGCCTATGCTGTGGATCAACTCCTTGCCTAGTCCAGTAAATTATAGACAAGGCAATTGGGTTATTGGCATCATCATGCCTATCCAGCACTGCCCCAGATTTTTTTTTTTAATCCAGAATAGCAATTAAGCCAAACAGGCCTAATGCACACCTACGAGGGCAGCCATTCTTAGAGACCAGTATATATTTGTTCTGGAGTTCCAAAGGTATTCAGCTGCTATGACTAGTTTGTCAGGTGATCAACATCTCATTATATTAGTTAAGGTTCTCTAGAGACTGAATCAATAGGAATCACATTATCCTTATAATAAAATAAATACACAGACACGAGGATCTGGCTCCTGCAGTTAGGAGACCAATGATGCCAAGTCAGCAATGTGGACTGACAGGCTGGAGCCCCAGGGCAGCTGAAGGTGCCGATGAGGTGGAGCAGAGTGCATGGGAGAATCCCCTTTCTCTCTGCTCGGTCTTCTTGATATACTCAAACCTTTGTTAAGATGAAGATACGACCACCCAAACTATGGAGGACAAGCTGTTGTCTCAGAGTTTACCAATTAAATTGTCATTCTCCTCCAGAACACACTCTAAGCTGACACAAAGATATGCCATCATGCCCACTTTTTAGAACATGAGCCTCAGTTCTGGCCCACAGGTAAAAGTGACTGCAGTGTTCCTCACTGACTCATTGGTACTCATTCTTACACAGCCTAAACTGAACAAAACTGCCCATCCTTGGCACTGCCTTGGAGAACAAAGGGACTGAAGCAAATAAGAGTTTGGTGGGTGGTGGATGGTGTCTGGCATTTTGTCGTCTTTATGAAATCTCCTCAGTGGAAGGTCCTGTGGGGTTTTGGTTCACTAATCAGTATCATATTTTGACTGTGGGTAAGTGCATATTTCAGAATGATTCAGTGTATTTCGTGGGTGTGGAAATCCCTTGATTACTCACTATCTCCTACACAAACAGGTTTAATAATAAACAGACATTCAGCAAATGTGAACACATGATAAGATTCCTCACTGAAGAAAACGTCATCTCCCCTCCTTTTTTGGAAAGTCAGGACAACCTGCCACAGCTAAACAAAGAATGCTATAGAGTCACTCCACAGAAACCCAGGAGAGATGAATACACGTCGACAAATCTTTTAAAGTAGATGGGTCTACTAAGTAAGTGCTCACAATTACTGCTGTCATTGTGAAGGATCGCAGGCTTCATTGCCTAGAAGAAGAAAGACAACTGTCCCTGAGAATGTACCTTCCTGTGTGTATTGACCACAGAAGTAAGTTTATTATTATTAGGATGCACATGTTGGGTTCCTTAACCCTGGAAAGGAAATACTCATCCTTGCGATAAAATTAAAACAAAATGAAATACTTAATACATATAGCTTCTTAGTAATGTTTGGACACATTGCGAAGGTAACTTGACATGTAAATCTATTTGTTAGCAATTTTGCTTGCTTTTTTAAAAATACAACTTTAAATATTACATCTTAGGATTTCTAGACAAAGCGTTTCATCTGTTCCATAATGGTGAGGTGCTTCAGTGTATTGTAAATTATACCAAGATAGGGGATGCATCTTAAATGATACCTTGTATAATGGCTAATATAGTGCTGCAATCATGCATTATTATCAAGTTGTGTTAGGCCATATTTAGCAGAAAAATGAAAAATGCAATGAAATCTGGTAAAGCAGTCGTACTGTTTGTATAGCACAGCTGTGTGGATTCCATGTAAGCAGGTGAGTGATCACAGTGCCTGAAGAACCATAGATGAAGAGCAACATAAGCCACTGCTCATCTGGGTGATAATTTTTTACCTTTGCTTCTGACAGTTATTTTAAATTACATACTAATCTCAGTGTTGTCTATTGACTCAAAAGTGCTTTTATGTGATGTTTATGTATTGTATGATGAGAAGCAAACAGACTGAAAAGAATCCACAATGAATAAGTTAGATTCACACCAGTCTAATGGAGCTCTGCTCTTTATTCTGTAGATTATTTAACTCTGTAGCATTAACTAAGCTGTTTTTAACTGTGAGCATGCTGCCCTCACTTCATGGTAGATATGTCTTCAAGTTACAAGCATACTCTCAATAAGCATATTTCTTCCTAATTTTAATTGTGTGAAGGCTACCAAAAATGCAACTGGTACTTGGTTTAGTTCAGGAATAGTTGTTGAACTTGTATGAGATCTTGGGCCGCACATACACTAAGGCAAATAAGCCCCATTTCTCATTCTCAAGGAGTTCCCATCTGGTGCTGAAGAAACCCCATTATGACTACTTCTGCTGCATTGCAGACATCCATCTGGAAAGCACTGTCTGTCGCTCCAAGGTACTTCATTCAACCCCACTCTCAAGTTCTTGCCTCAGCCCACATGACTCTGGCCTTTCCTGTGCTTGCAGACTGAAAATGCCATGGTCAGTATCTTGGTCTCCAGGTCACAGTAGTCAGCCTCTCAGGAGCATGTTGTAGTCATCATTCTTCCACCTGAAGTTCTTTCCTTGGTCTTTGCTCGAAAACATCCTCCTCCCTGGGCACCTCAGTGCTCATGGTTGGCTCCTCCTCTCCTCAACACCAAATATAGAAGTCCCCACAGCTCAGGACTTGGTCCTCAGACCTTGATCATCAGCATTATTTAACTATACTGATTCCCCAAGGCAACTTGTCAAATTTCATTGATTTAAAAACATCTGTGCCCTACTATTTATGAATTTTTATCTGCCTCCCAGACCACTTCTGTGAAATCTGTGCCAACATCCCTAATAGCCATCTGTAACCTAGCAAAGGATATGAAGCTCACCCCTAAACACACTGTCTACTCTTATTCTTCCAGTTACAGTCTTCCAAGTATCCTTGTCCTCACGATCCACCCTTGCTCTAACATCCATTTCATGAGCAAATATCACCAGTTCTTCCTGTGATTTCTGCTCCACGCTGATACCTTGCTGCCTCTGCCTCTGTCTTCTGATCCACCATCACAACAGCCTGGTCTCTTTTGCTTAATATTTGCTCTTGTCTCTGTCCTCCTTTCTCCAACCCACATTCAATTATCCACACAGCAATTGCTGGGATTTTACATACCTGTGCCATTATATTCTGCAAACTTTCAAGTGGCTTTTCAATCTTGCTGAGAAATGAATGCTTGATCTATTACACATTCAGCAATTCCATTTGTGATCTGACTTTGATTTTCTTTACTGTGAACTGGGATTTTACTGGGTAGCCCAGGTTGGCTTCAAACACCAGGACCTCTCCTAATCCTGTCACCTTGGATTCCTGGAAGAGCAAAGCCTCTGAGGACCCCAGATGAGGTCAGCTATGCATGAAGTTGAGGGTGCACCCTGAGCAGAAGTGATCATTTTGTAGAATCCAGATGGGTCCCCACAACTTATGACAGCAATGAATTTTTAAAATAATTAATAGACTAACAACTTATCAGGACCACCTGGAAGCATGGGAGCTTAAAACAAACAGATGATGGATCAATAATGGGCAGGTTCACATCTCCACAAGGATTCCTAACTAGGAATGCCTCTTGCACTCTCATACCAACCATGTCCAAATAATGGCCCAGGATACTTATACATAGGGCCCAACCCAAGATCCAAAGCTTACAACATCATGAGAATTTGTGTTTTTTTAAATCTAATTATATAGTTTTCAAGTGTGAGCTTTGGAGGAAACATCATCTCACAAAGATTATTGAATCCCCACTTGTCTATTCCTCTCAACGTAACCACATGAATTGTGATCTCTTTCTGCTTTTTATCACCTCTGGTCTCTTTCATTGTCATATAAGGAATGGATGGCCAAGCCCAGCATGGTGACACTGATGGAGTCTGTTTTATTCCCTAGAACTCTAATACTGTGATGGTCAACAAGTATTCTATGTTCAAATGTCACCTTCTCAGAGACATCTCCCCTGGACACTAACCTTTATTCTTTTAGGCTTTCCTCTGCATGCCTAACTGCACTATTTTCCTATGGAGCATTCACCGCCATGACCATGACATTACATGTTTTTTTTTTCCTATGGTCCAACTTTACACCTAGAACATAAACCGTGAGGTGTGGGTGATTGTCTAAGTCTGTAGTACTCTGCTAATGAGGCATGGAGGAAGTAAGGCTTCGCTGAGTCTGGCAGGCTTCTGGGACAGTCTCCTTCTGAAGGAAGTTGAGGCAAATTCCGGGGGCCCCTGTAAATCTTAGCAATCCTGAAAACTCCAAAGCCCCTAGGCAGGCCACAAGATAAGAAGCAGATCAAAGCTTAACTTATTCTAACTGCAATAAGGTTTTATTTCCTCTGCTAACATCACCATTTTCTCACAGACCCAGCCTGGCTGCAT
>PVHP010020336.1:0-30735 GCA_004024765.1 Zapus hudsonius | reverse complement strand
CTCCCCTTCTGCAGCAACTGTTAATTACAGATAGCTCCTCAAGAAGAGGTAGGGTTTGTGAGCCCCTTAACATCCATGATGGAATACTAATCTTGTGGAGAAAAGCATAGAAGTTGTGAGTTTGTGAGTGAAATGCTATTCCATGTCCACATTTCTCTGCTGGCATCACTGGCTCCTTATAGGTGGTTCTCTCCACCTGAGGGGCTAATTCTCCATCCTCACCCTTCCTCAATACCTCCACAGTACTCTGCTGAATTACTCAACTCTGAACTTTAAAGTCCTTTCCTCTGGGGAATCATTCAGGACTTTCAAGGTCTAGGCGAAGGTTCTCCCTTACACATGATCAACAATGCATTCATTCAAAACACTTCTTGTAAGAAAGCATAATTATCTGTGAACTGTGTGAAGTCAGTAACTATGTTTATTGTGTATGTGTATAGAGACTGAGGAAGATTTCCCCTCTATTGCTTTTCTGCCTTATTTTCCTGAGAGAGAATCTCACACTGCACTTGGCTGACCAGTGAGCCCCAGCCATCCTGCTGTGTCCACCACTCTCAATCCTGGGTTCACATTTTGGATCTTGGAGATTGACCTCAAATCCTCATGCTTACACAAGTGATCCTATACACTAAGCCACTTCGTCAGCCCCATGTTTCTTTTTTTAATATGCCAAAATCTGAATATAGTAGCCTAAATAATAATGGTGATCAATGGTCATTTGTATGATCTGAATACTTTGTATCATTGTGCTTTCTAAGAATCTAAGGACATAAGTATAAACCCAAAGGGCACTGGCAATAACAGAACACAGTATAGTTTGGATATTCTACTTCAATCTCAAGATAGAAGCCTTTTATATAAAAAAGACAATTATACCAATAAGTGGTGTATTTAAAGTGAGATAAATTACCCTTAAAATTCAGATCACAAAGACAATTTAATTTCTTGAGAGGGAAACTAAATGATTTGAAATTTTATTAGCATTTATTTCTGTCAAATGTTTTCACTTTGTATCCATCACTGCCGTTAATTATTTTAAAAGGATTTGATTCATGCATTTGATTTTTTCTATATCAAATTTATTCCTATTATGAGGTCATTAGGCCTACTGAGTCCTATGAGAAAAAAATTGGTAACTAGAAGCTCTGTAGATTTAATTTTATTATAGAGTATAAATACTTTGTAATATATGCATATCAAATCGATGCTAGTTTTATATATTTTAACATATAACCATGACTTTAATATCTCATCTCAATAAATTATATCTTTTTTTCTTTTTAAAGTGTTAAATTGTTCAACCTTATCTATAGTTACCTTTATTATGTGCTAATGGTTTTACCAGTTTTTTAAATTATATCTCTTTAATCTAAAGCCTATGCTTTCTCAGTCCTCAGTATAAGGGTCAAAATGAAGTTTAATTAATAAACATCGATTATAAGTATTGTACCACCTTCTTTCTATTCTTGCCTTTGGTGCCTACTCATGAAACATAGTGTGACAAAGGCTGTATATATTTTTGTGGTCTCAAACATATTTTCTTGTGCTATATAAGTGACTTCATTAGAAAAGAAAGCTTGGAATTTCTAGTTACAGAAGAATCTCACAGAAGAAATGTCTGCTATCTAGTAAATATTCTTAATAATAGAAAATATTAAACTGCATCAATATAACTATGTTTCAGAAACATTTTCCCTAAAACCCTATGAGCAGTGGGTCCAGGAAGCAGGATTGTTTCAGGATGAAACTGAAGCATTGATGGGCACTGTTAACAGCCTCCTTATCATCAAGGACTCAGCACATTAGCTGTCAACTGTGAGGATGTGAGGGTTTTTCACTGAGTGATGGCTGCCTTGCTGATGAAATTTGTACACAAGCTTAATGACACCTTGCAGGATTCCGGGGAGATGAAAGCTCAGTGGCTTGTTCCTTGGAAAGTTTACTCTAAGGATCTCCCTGGACTGGGAGCTGTCAGGCAGTCCAAGGCCGCTGAGAAAATCATGAATGTTTCTGTGGGATGCAGCCGGGAGCCTTGCTGACACTGGAAGGAGAACAGAAAAATGTACCCAAGTCTAAATGGCACAGCTGAAACAATAATGGAAGAGAAACCATATGATGGCTTTGTCTGACTCTGTCCAGAGACACCAGCTTTTCACTTGGACAGAATTTGGGGTTCAGGCTAAGCCCTTGATGGTACACAGACCTGCTATTCTGGACAGAAATCAGGGTGGTTGCTAGGGAACAGCTGTTGAACACTTTTCTAAGTTGAAGGCAATACTTGTTTCTATGAGAAATGTTCTCTCTGTCGACAAACAGAGCAAAACCTGTGCAGATGGAGAAACAGTTGAGGAACCAGTCACACTTTGGCTTCCAGATGTGTGGTCTTTATAGAAACACTGATACCCATGGAGCAGGAATTACACAGAAGTCAAACTACCCATGGAGAGAATGCTGAGTGCTACTGAGAGACTGAGTGACACAGCCCACACCCCTCTGACATCCCTGACAAGGCTATATGTGGTTACTTGATTGACAAGGCAGGCCACCCTGACTGTGGGAGCTTTCAAGATGATGAGGGCACAGGCTTGTCAGTGAAGCCCTTGGGAAAACCTTAATGGGTAAAAACATCCTTGCCTTCCCTATCGGTGTCCCTTCCTGTGGGCTTTTACTTAGAACAGACTCAGCTACCTAAAGAATGGAGTGCTAAGAAGTGTCCCTTATAGTCTGCCAAGCACCGTGACCTCATCTCCATCATGTTCCTCATTCCTCACCTAGAAGCTCTAGACCACACAACCCTGAGTTTCCTGGTCACCGTGCACTGGAAGGTTTGTTTTGAGATAGACACCTTGATGTGGGAAGACAGGGTGCTTCTCTACAACCTGCAATTCGCACCAGAATATAAGTGAACCTTATGTTTATAGAGATTGAGAAAATACACTGCTGAATCCAACCAACATGAGATAGGATTCAGAGTGTCCAGCAGTTCTGGTGCTAGAGATCAGGGTAGTCTTTGGTGTCTTAAGTGTTTTCTATAAAAGCTAAAAAGGAGATGAAAGGTTTCAGAGTAGAGAGGCATTTCTGTCGAATCATACTGGTGTGTGTCATTCAGATAGGTGAATGCTAAGATTGATTCCCATGAATGTCTTCTGAGTTGAGACTAGACCTTTCTCCACACATGTGGGTTTTGTAGAAACACTCTGTAGTTTTACCCTTCCTTCTTATTCTCTTCTTCCCCATCTCCTTGTACCGGTGAAATTGTAAAGCTTTCAGCTTCTCATAGAGTGAGTGGTGGCTAATAAAACCTTGCATCTTATTGAAAAAAAGTTTCTTAACACTTTTATGATTAGAAAGCATTCAGTGTGCTTTGACACAAGAGTGACCACTGCGTGCAAAGATCTGGTAAAGTTAAGGAAAAGAAAAGGAAAAGTCCCTGTAGATCAAAATAATGTCCAAAGGGGCTTTTTACAATTATGGTCATGTGGGATGGTTGAAAGACATGTTTTAGCAAAATATGTTTTAGCGATTTTTAAGATCATCACATAATTCTGTCCACAGTAGGTTTTGTGGGTCCTTGCATAATTTCCTGGGCTAGACCAAGTTATATATTTATTCTATAAAAGTAAAATATACAGACAATTGTCAGCATTAACTATATTCACTTAGACCATTCTGCATGTATATAAGTTTTTTTAGGTGCCAGTTTTCTTATCCATGAATTAAAAACATTCTGGCTCAGATGTCTTTTATGGAATGTTTATATAATACGTATTTCTAAATTAGAAAACTTTGTCTTTTTACTGTTACAATTAAAGGAGCCATAATTAATAATAGTTGTAAAGAAGCAGGGCTGGAGAGATGGCTCAGCAGCTAAGACGCTGGCTACAAAGACTAACAACCCAAGTGCAATACCGCCAGGACCCATGTAAAACCAGATATACTGAGACTCACATGCATTGGAGTTCCTTTGCAACTGCTGGGGGCCCTGGTGTTCTCTCTCTCTCTCTCTCTCTCTCTCTCTCTCTCTCTCTCTCTCTCTCTCTCTCTCTCTCTTGCTCTCCTTGTTTCTCTCTGTGTCTCTCTCTTAGCAAATGAATAAAATTTTAAAAAAAGAATCAGTGGGGGGGGCAAGATGGCTCAGTTGGCAGATAAAGTGCTTGCTTGTGAAGCTTAATGGCCCAAGTTCCCACATAAATCCAGACACACAAAGTGGTGCGTACATCTGGAATTCATTGGCAGCAGCTAGAGGCCTGGGCGTGACCATTCTCCCCCCCCCATCTCTATCTCTCTCTTTATCTTTATCTTTTTCTTCTTTTTTTGTTTTTTTTTTGACGTAGGGTCTCACTCTAGCCCAGGCTGACCTGGAATTCACTCTGTAGTCTCAGGGTGGCCTTGAACTCACAGCAATCCTCCTACCTCTGCCTCCTGAGTGCTGGGATTAAAGGTGTGCGACACCACGCCCGGCTCTGTTACTCTCACTCTTTATGTCTTATTGTTTACAAAAAAATTATGTATTTACAGATAAATACATTATTTAAAAAAGAATTAGAGACAGCTTGTCCAAAACAGCAAGTAGTATTTTGTTAAAAGACATTTCATAACAATATAATTTATCAATTTTAGAAAGAATTGGAAAACTATAAGCTATAGAATGAAATACATTCTGTTAATGCTAATTTCTTTAAAATTCACTTAAAATTATGAGAGAGAGAAAGAGAGAGAGAGAGAGAGAGAGAGAGAGAGAGAGAGTAAAATCAGGAGTATACAGGGCCTTGAGTGGGAGGCGGCTGCTCTGCTCAGATTTCAGATTAAAACCCCTGCATGCTACCTTGGCTGGCCACTGTGAATACCACCATGAATAGTGGTGATGCACTATTTGGTCAGGCACATTTGAGGGTCTGTTTTCACCTACAAGGCTGGATTCTGTCCACATACACTAAAATAAACTGAAGAACTAGTCTGGAAAAGTATCAATGTATTTTTTTCCCTTCTAGCCCGTTTCATCAGCCAACATCCCGTGGCTGTGATTATTACATTATGACTTGATTACTAACTATTATTGGCACAGTGGGAGAAGTGAAAGCACAGCACGGGGCCATTTCCATTAGAGGAATATGAAAGTCCATAACAAGCTCGGAGGTTGCATGTCTGCTGTGGGGTTGAGCTGAGAAGCACAGAAGTATCTACTTAAGATGCTGTTTGAAGGAATACCTACATCATTATTTCATTTAGTTTCTACCATGGGCTTTTCCATTAAGCAATATTAGACACTTAAACACTATACTGAGGTTATTTGTGCTCTAAAAAAAGTAATACAACTTTTCTGCTCATTTTCCAGAGTACCAGAGTTTGCTATTGCATGTATTTGCATTCCTGATTTTGCCTAATATACTAAAGTGATTCCATAGGGAATACCATTGATATTAAGTGGCATAACGAGAAGAAAGGCATAAATGTCCATGTTGACAAGAGGGTCCTGTGCTGCTGAGGAAAGCTGACCCCCACTCCCCCCCCCAAAAAAAGATGTTTTATATGATTTTTAACAAGTCCAGAAAACATAAAGAGGAAATATATTTGCAACATATTGATGATTTCATGGAGAAATAGAATGACTGAACCATTTTATATCTATCTTTGTTTCATATGTGGCGCAGATGAGAATATGTCACAGAGGAGCTATTAGGCCCACTGGAAATCCTTTACAGTGGATGTAGGTTAAAATGTAGTGGTGGAAGAATTTGATATTTTGTAGAATGGTAAACCATCACTGAGCTGTCAAAAGAGCAAATACTAGTGCATCAACCACACACACACACACACACACACACACACACACACACACACACAAATATATGCACACACTCAATTACAAACAAAACAACAACAATGAAAAAGATTGACCGTAAATATGAACATTTTCTGAATTTACATATTGAGAAAAACTGCATTCAAAATAACAGAAACATTTAAGGAAAGTAGATGTTTTGTTTGATTTTAAAAACCATGGATTTGTTGATTCCTGTGATAATAATACTACCTTTCTCCATGTAAAAAGTTACTTTCCTTCCTTACTCAGAAGTTTTTCCTCCTGCATGAGAATCCTAACTTTAATTAGGAAGTCATATTCTCTTCATGAGCTCTGATGTAAGTGAAGGTTTGTAGAGCCAAAGTATTAAAGAGAGGAACTTAAAAATGTTTCCATATCTTGCCATGTCTCTGCCCACCAACCTCCAACCCCAGGTGAGGTCAAGGTAGGGAGCTGTGCATTGGCTCCCCATCGGCCCATAAGTCCCATGGTCCCACCCACCAATCCCAACTTCTGGCAGTAAAATGTCAGTATGCTAAATTAATAAACAAAAATCAGTAGCCTCCCTGAATGTAAATGACATACATACAGAAAAATCAATCAATGAAACAGTCTCATTTTCAATAACCACAAATAAAATCATATAACTTGGAATAACACTAACCAAGGATGTGAAAGACTTGTATAATGAAAACATAAAAACATTCAGGAAGGAAACTGAGGATGACTTGAAAAGATGGAAAGGTCTCCCATGCTCCTGGATATGTAGAATTAATATTGTGAAAATGGCAATGCTTCCAAAGCTATATACAGATTCAACACAATACCAATAAAAATACCAGCACCATTCGTTGCAGACATAGAAAAAAAAGTAATCTCCAAATTTGGAATGACAAAAGGCCTCAGATGTCCAAAACCATCCTTAGTAAAAGAAGCATGTCAGGCGGTATCAGCATATCTGACCTAAAGATATACGACAAAGCCTTCATTAAAAAGAAAAGAAAAAAAAATAACCCAGCATAGTACTGGCATAAAAATGGACTGATAGACAAAGGGAACAGAATAGAAGACCCTGCCCTAAGCTTGAGCAGCTATAGTTACTTCATATTGGACAAAGATACCAAGAAACTTAACTTATGTAAAGAGGGCATCTTTAACAAATGGTGCTGGACCAATTGAATAAATATTTGCAAGAAAATGAAACTAGACCTTCACTTCTCACCATGTTCAAAATCAACTACAAATGGATTGAAAACCTCAATGTAAGACCTGAAACTCTGTAAACCCTGGAAGAAAAAATTGGGGGAACTCTCTATGAGATAGGAATTGGGAAAACCTTTCCGGCACAAACCTGATAGACCAGGAAGTACAACAATCACTTAACCAATGGAATCTCATCAATCTAAAAAGCTTCTGTACAGACAAGCATAACATACTCAAAGCCAATAGACCACCATCAAACTAAGAGTTAGTCTTTGCCAGCTACAATACAAATAGAGGTCTAATATCTAGAACATACAAAGAATTAAAAAAAATTAAATAAAAAATTATCAAACAGCCCTCTTGCAAAATGGAGAACTGAACTCAACAAGGAATTCACAGAGGAAGAAATAAAAGTGGCTATCTCCCATTTGAGAAAATGTTCAATGTCATTAATCATCAGAGAAATACAAATCAAAACAAAAATAAGATTCTATCTTACTCCAGTCAGAATGCCAGTCATCAAAAAGCTACCAATAATAGATGCTGCAGAGGATGTGGGTTGAAAGGCACCCTTATTCACTGCTGGTGGGAATGCAAACTTGTACAACCACAATGGAAAGCAGTGTGGAGGCTCCTGAACAGGGTGGATATAGAGCTACCAGAAGACCCAGCTATCCCTCTACTGGGCATCTACCCCCAAGTTTCCTTGCCGAAGTACAGAGACATTTGCTCAACCATGTTTATAGTTGCTCAATTCATAATAGCAAAGAATTGGAATCAACCCAAATGCTCATCACTGGATGAATGGATATAAAAGCTATGGTACATATACACTATGGAATTCTACACAACTGAAGGGAAAAATAATATAATGAAATTTAAAGAAAAATGGTTGACTTGAAGAAGATCATTCTTAGTGACCAAACACAAGAGCAGAGAGCCAAGCACAGCATATTTTCCCTCATGTTGTTCCTAACCATCTTTAACCAGAGCATTAAGAATATCCATCCGTGAATGGAGAGTTTCTAAAAGGGAATGGAATGAATGAATTGTGTGTGGGGGAGTGGAGATGGGAGGGTGGGGGTAATGGGAAGGTGGGCGGACTCATAAAGTCAACTCAACTAATATGAATTGACACCATAAACCCTAGCTTTTAAATAGTAAGCTACTAAGGATACTGAGGAAACCACCTGGTACAAGGGGCCATGAACAGAATGGGAGGAAACCTAACTTCAAGAATAAATACTCAGGCCTGCATCTCCCTGTCCCAGTTACTGATTCCTTCCGACACTGAGCTGTTGATCAAAGAGACTCATGAGGTGCCCAAAATGTAACAGACTTCTATCAAAGCTCTTAAATACCTGTCCCAGGCCCAAGGTAAGTCCCTATTGCTGAAGAAATCACAAAGTGTAGTCAAACAACACCAAGAGATCCTTCTAGATCCAGAATGGTAACCAGCTCCCAGATGTTAGTATGTGCAGCATTGGAAGGTGTTGCATGAGTTGCCAGGGGAAAATGGTCAATGATAATTGGAGAAAGCAGAGACCACTAATATACAATATAGACAATTGTCACAAGAATACTGAACACAGAGCTCTAAGGAAGAGAAAAGCAAGTCAAGGAATGTTCATCTGTGCAATAGTGGCACTAAACCTATGAATGTAATCAATAGCTTACTAATTGGTTAAGAGATTGCTTAGTAACAAGGAACCCTTAACTGGAGCTGGGGTCCATGGAAAAATCGTATGGAGACCAAGAACCCGGGCTCCTAGGGGAAATTCCCACTACCAGAGAGCTACAGAGAGGCTACACCCATTAGAATCTAGCCATCATAGCAATGCTTATCTCATTTAACCTATATTGATCTCACTCTGATGGAGATTTTGTTTGTATTATTCAGAAGGCAGTGAGAGAGCCAGGGGGCAACTCAATTCCACCAACAAGACATTGGATGATAGCTGACATCCTGGCAGGAGAAAAACTACCCTTGGCCTTCACATAGGGCCCAAATGAAACCTATGAGAAAGTGAGGAGAGAAACAGAAGACCAATCACTACAGCAAGTCTGATAACCCATGAAAGGTCAATGGAGACAGATACCAATAATACCCAACACAACCCAAGTCAAAGGTCCAGAGATACTTTAGATCTCAACAACAAAGCAGACTTAAAACTCACCCACCATGACTCAGGGAACTGAGCGGAAGAGTGGGCGGAAAGAATGTAAGAGCCATGTTGGGGGAGACTATCCAGAGACATCGCCCCCCTCAGCAACAATACACAAAGGGGTAAGAAAAGAAAAAAGGAAAAAAAAAGGCTCCCTCTGGTGCAGTTCATAACCCCCTAACCTATGGACAGATCCAGTGTGCACACTGGGGAAGGACTCCAGTGGGCAGGGGACAGAGAGGAGGGAAATGGGGACACCATCAGAAGATTTGCTCACACAATGAATATACTTATTCCTAATAAAGCTATTTTAAAACATGATTAATATGAACGAAACTCAGAAGCTTAAATGTGGTCTTGGTCTCTTTTTCAGATGGTGATTCTGAGACGGAGGATGAGTAATGAATTCAGGAAGAACTTTTAGGAACAGAGAGTCGGTGTTTGCAAACATCCTGAGAACGCTGCCCTAGGAAGAGTCATCGACCAGCAGCAATAACAAGAATCACAGTTCCCAACACATTCCCGTGGTTGGTTCTTCTGAAACACCTTTAACAAAGGAGACCACGATTTTCTCTCTTAATGCTTAGTGGCTTCAATAATGTTAGAACACACTCAAAAGAACCTTTAAAAAACTACCAATAGCTTCAAATTATAAAGATGAATGCGCTTCTTGAGCTGTGCGGTGGCACACACCTGTACGCAGGTACTCTAATAGCTATGACAGGAGAACAGTAAGTGTTACATCAGCTTATGCAGTTGGGCAGAAGGTCTTCTCAAAAAAAGTTAATATAATATAATATAAAAAAGTTAAATAATTCTGCCACAGTCAAATATCAGTTCCTTTATTTCCTCTCAGTTTCCTCAAATGATTACCTGTCTCAATTGTGTGTGACCAACTCTTACAAAACTGTTTTAATAGAGAATTTCATTCATGTATATTATTAGTTTGAAATTCTTTGTTGCCATAAATATCCGCAGTTTATAATTACATGCACCCCAGTGTTTATACTCAGTAGTAGCAATACTTTATTTTCCCGTACAAACTCTTATTAAAGTCCATTGAACTTCAAACATTGAAAACAGTCAGTCAAAATGATTGTCATTCCCGATTTCATATATGAATAAGAAACAATACATTAAATAATAAAATGAAAATTTACAAAACAGAAAGAAGACTGGAAAACAAAGCAACTAACTGAAAAAGATCAATTGTTGATATTCACTGGACCCTCCTTTAAGCAGGCACCCTTCTCTCTCCTCTAGTCACCACAGGACCCATGGGGGGGCAGTGATGGTGATCTTTATCACACCTATGTGGAAAATGGAGGGAAAGCTAAAGGCTTATTCAAGGCCACCTTGTGAGTGAATGACCAGGCAACATCTGGTGCTCAAGTAAATGAAACCATCAAAAGTAAACAGAAACTGGGATAGGGAAGAAGAAGAATAGGAGAGAGGGGGGAGGGGGAGGGAAGGAGGGAGGGAGGGAGGAGAGAGGAGAATGAGGGGAAGTGCTCACCACCATCCTCATCCCATCTTGGATGCCTGGTCTTCACTTCCTTCCTTTCTCACAGTCAAATCTAAGACATTCACCCCCCCCCCAATCTGTCAGTCTATTCTTTTCTTTTGGACTCTATGCCTTTAATAGAGCCAAAGGAAGGAAATGGAATTATTTCAATAGGGAAGAGACCTTGAATTTTTCCAGGGACTCAGTTACAAAAAAATAGATATTTTAGGTTTCACTGATAATTAAATGTATTCAATTTATTCCTTAGCTGTTCTCATCATGCTTGTGCATTTTTGCCATTATTTCATTAAAAACACTGTATAAAATAATACATACACATATAAACATATTGAATTGATATATACATATTTTATATGTATATGTTACACATATGCATATGTAATATGAGATCAGTGCCAGCACTTGATAATAAGTTAACTGCACACCATTACCATAAGATATTTGGTTACTATAAAAATAATTCTTTAGGTGCAGTGAGATATGCAGACCTTCATAGCATGAATGCCCTCCTAAGGAGAAATATTTGGAACAACTCAGGGGAGTAAGGTGTCTAGATCTTAGGGTTTTTACTACTCCTCTCAGTCCCTAAAGTGCAGAGCAGCTCTGGTCTTGCATAATTTATATAGTGGATTTTGAGTAAGACTAAGATTTGGGGTGATAAAAATAGTTCAGACAAATCTTGCAAATCAATAGGAACAAACTATTTTTCTTCAAACCCTATTTTGAATACAAAATTAGTTCTTGAGGGCTCAGTTTTGTAAAGGCCTTTCCTGAGCTCCACCCTCAGTATCCTGCATAAATGCTGAGTTTGGAAGCACATATCTGTAACCTCACCGCTGGGATGGCAGAGACAGGTGCATCCCTGGCACTCACCAGCCTGGTGGTCTACATAACTGGTAAGCTCCAGGCCAATGTGAGATCCTGTCTCAAAAACAGATGGACACTATACCTGAAGAAATCATCCCTGGCTGTGCTCTGCCCTCTACATGCACGTGAACACATGTACACATGCAATCATCCACAGGTGCCCCCTCACACATGAACATGCATATGCACATTCTCACATCATCACATTAATTTGCAAAAAGAAATAAAAATAAAATCCACTTATACGTGTTACTTAAAGCTTAAAACATCACACACCTGTCAAATATATGTCAGTAATGAACCCAGGATGACAAAAAATATTTTGGACAAAACATAGATTACTTGAATAATGTTGTTTTTAATTAAATACCAACCTTTCACTTAAATATACAGAGGTTGAAAAAAGTCACAATGAATTAGTAATTTTTCACAATGAAATGCTCAATATGATGAGAATGAAGAGAAGACTGATATGATTTGTCCTTTATCAAATCCTATTCATGGCCCAAGACATTGTGACCCTTTCTGAATGGAAATATTGATTGTACATTCTTGTAACTCACCCTTTCCCTCACAAGCTGAAAGGAAAATAATTCTCTCATTGGAAAGACAAACATTTCACTTGGATTTTCTTCACTTTAGGGAAGGATTTTTCCTATCCATTCTTCTTTTCAATATTCTAAAATTTTGAAATATTGCCAAAAGCCAATTTGAAGGTCAGGAAAATGGAGTGAAGGCTAGTTGTATATTTCTGTAAGAAACATTGCTAGATTCAGTCAAGAATAAAAATAAAACATTCATAACTGATCATGGAAATTTTTGGTTTAGTGGCAGTGACAGACATATGAAGCACTTTAATGTTAGCACAAATGTAGACAGCAGAAACCAGAGAAAGTTAATTAGTAAAAAGTGAAGTTTGGGGCACATTTACCTAGATTCCTTATTTAAATTAAGGGCTTACAAAGGATGCATTGAGGTCTCATTGAAATATAATTTCTAAACTACATGATCCACTGAACCGTGTTTACAATTCAATGTTTAGTGTAGTTACACTGATGGAGGGAATGAGCAAGATAGTTCTTCAGAGGTAGTCAGACAGCGATAAAAGCCCAAGGAGACGCTGCCTGGCAGGACTAGACCCCAAGTCTGATCCAGTCTCATCCAAGATGGCTACAAGCAACACTCTCAGGAAGTGGTTTCCTGCTTCTTCCTCAGCTCAGCACACCTGGGTGGGCTGGCCCCTTCTGGGTCAGCCCCTTCAGTCCACCAGCCAATCAGGTTTCTCCCTTACACACCTGATCCTGATGAAGAGGCTCACTCTAACTGGATGTTTACTACAATTGGATCCAGTGTAAATCTCTGGAGTATCCATTCTCCTGCCCTCCCCCTCCCCCCTTGGGTAAACATTCCCCCTCTTATTTGCCTGAGCATTTTCCCTCTTACTTCCTAAAGGTATTTGTTCCCGGATGGTTTTCTTGTTTTACCATATGTGTGAGATCTTTCTGTGAAGGCGAAGGGGCTATCTTGCCTTGGGCTCATTCTTGCCCTTCCTCATGTGTCTGTGTGCCTTTTCCAAAGCGTTTTCCCCCCTGAGATTTCTCTGTGAAGGAGATCCTCTCCATATGGCCTCCCCCTTTCCATCCAGGCAAGGGGAAGAATTCCCTCCTGGCTGGGCTCTTGCAGCTAGTATTACCCCTGGGTCCTAATTCCCCCCCCAAATAAACTTCACAATTCACAATCTACCCTTCTTGGAGTCTGGTTTTATTTTTGTTCCCAATCCATTGTTAAATTGGATATGCATCCAAAATTTGGGGTACACAGGTTTGTCATCTGTTGCATATTTGTAGAATAAATCCCTCCCTGAACTCAAAAGCCCTGCATCAATACGCTTGCACGCCTGTCATTGAAATTCAATTACATGATATTTAATAGGGCAGGTCTAAGAAGCAGCCGGAGGCCATTAGCTGCCACTCATCATTTCTGCTGTGCCCATCATCAGCTAAGTAATCTGCCCTCTGTTTCCAGGCAGCCTCTTAGGTGCTTCCTGGAGGAGTAGCAGTGCACCCAGTGGCTGCTGACTTCTTTGCCTACCTTTAGGGGCATCCTTACTATATCTAGTACGTGTCATCATTGAATCCATGTCTACTGCTACCGCTGAGTGACATCTGTTGTGAATAGGCCATATTTTCTTTATCCATTGTTAGTTGACAAGTATTTGGGATTTTCTTCTTTGAAGCTTTGTGATTAATGCAGGAGCATATGTGTACACTATTTTTTTGTTAACTATTTTTTTGAGTTTATACCTCAGAGTGAAATGACCAGGCCATCAAGAAATCCCATGTTGAACTTTTTGAGTATCAGCAGACTATTTTCCAAAAGCACCAGCATTTCATGTTTCCTCTGGCAACACAGGAAGAGGGTCAACGCCTTCATATACTCCTCAACATTTGTTACTGTGATTATCTTAACCATGTCCATGTGAAAGGCTTTGAAGACATCAATCTCCGGTAGGTTTTGATTTGCATAATTCTAATTTTACTAGTGACTACAAATATGAAGTGTCTATTTCATGAGTTTATTGGACATTTGTAAATCTTTTGGGGGGAAATATATATACTCAGATATTTTTCCATTTCTAAATTGTGTTATATTTTTCACTATTAAGCTGTAGGAGTGATTACTATAGTCTAGATAAAAATGTCTCTCCTGTATGCCTTTTGCATATGGTTTCTCTCATTCTGTGAGGGTTTTGCCTTATTTTCTTCTTAATCTCAGTGCAATAAAAATGTTGCTGATTTGTTTGTGGTACAATTGGACACCAAGGAAGTCTATGTATTACAGAGCTGAGTTTTCAGAGTGTGCACAGTTTTTCTTCTTTGCAATGTGTTCTCTGACACAACGCTTTATCCTCACTACACTACCCTGTCTGGTCTGAAAGATTAGATTTGACTAGATACATTCTCCAACAGTGACGTGCTTGGATGAACTGTCTGAACAGAAACTAAAAGTGAAGCAAGGTATGAATGCTTCAGACAAGGCAACCTAGATACATGCAAGTAGATTTTCAGTTACATGGTGTGATTTCAGAGTGACAGGTAAGATCTCAGAAGTATCCATCAAATATATATCTTTTGTTTAAACACATTTTGACATTAAATATAAAAATTTTACTTATTTCCAAAACATGGGTTGTGATCATATTTCTGAGATAAATGGAACTCTATGTTGATGAATGAGGAAGCCAAGTCACTTGATCATTAAACAGAGGACAACTTTATCACTATTCTGTGACCAATGCACCAATAATAAGAATGATAAAACTCATTCTAATATCTTTCTAGTATGTGTGAGTGTATTTAAATGTGATAATATAGGATATGCAGATTAAAAAATCATGTTTCCTTTGGCAAATAACTGTAAAATTATGCCATATATAAATCTATTGTGCATAAAATATGTCCTAGGTAATAGCAAATTTACTCACTAGAATACCTAGTCAGTCACCAAAATTTTGATGAATGCAGGTTAGTTAATACAGTCAGCTACCTTTATAAAACTGTAGTGTATTTATTATCTTATGATAAAAGGATAATACTTCATGCTACATTTCCATTTATTCATGGAAAGTAAATATTTTAAATTTAAGAAGCCAATTCCTTTTAAAAAAGATACTAACAAAAGAAAAAAATGCCTGTAATGTTCAATTTGTGATGATATTGTTTCATAGCTATCTATTTTTTTAAGGTGGACAATGTGTTTGGTTGGCTTGATCTAAATTACTCATATTTAATTTTTTTCTGAACACCAACAAAAAATCCTTTTTAGTACTCTCACAGCTTTTATCACACTACTCATTATCATTTCATAACTAGAGTCAAAACTCCTAAATAATTCCTATCCAGTCTATTTTCTACTCATTTGTCCAACACACACAACACACAGACACAAATGCATATTAAATATATATTATAATATATGTGTATGTATTCAGCAGTTTCAGATTACTGTACATGGGATGAAAGCATCAGAGCTGCCAGCGTGGTGGCGAACGCCTTTAATCCCAGCACACGGGAGGCAGAGGTCAGAGGATCACCATGAGTTCGAGGCCACCCTAGGACTACATAGTCAATTCCAGGTCAGCCTGGACTAGAGTGAGACCCTACCTCGAAAAAATCAAAGAAATATTAGAGCTGCTTCTTCCTGCTGTACCCTCCTTTCTCTATTCAGTCTCATGTGAGCTGAAAAACACCTTGTTCATCAATCCTTCCCTTAGGAGCTGCTTTGTGAAACCTCAGAGATTATTAGGGAATGAAAGCAACGAAAATTACATGCAAATAGCATAACCAATGATCAAAGGGAGTCTATGGAAATGCGTATCCAGACTTTTTCTATTTTGCCCCTGTGTGTGTATGCATGTGGAGACACATGAGTGTGCAGACCAGTGGTTGATGCTTTCCCCCATTACTCTCTATGTTATTCAGTGAGGCAGGGTCTCTTGTTAAACCCAGAACTGGCCTGTCCAGCTTGCAGAGGGATCCTCTCTCTCTGCACCTCCAAGTGGCAGCCATGCACACCTGGCATTCATGTGGGGAACTGGGGGTCTTACCTCCTCATAAAGCAAGTGCATTAACCACTGAGCCATCTCTGCGCTTTCTGCTTAGATGATTTTATCACTTTCTTTGACCATCACTTCTACAAATAGATGCTTCATAAATATATGTTGGGTAAACATTAAAGTAGCCAACGCATGCCGAACGCATATTCATTGTGTAAGTCCTTTGCTTGGATGGGGCAATGTTTACCTTAGTGGAATTTAAAAACAAAAGTTTTAAATGCAGATGGAAAATAAGGTGAGATTAACATCCATTATTATAAATTAAAAATTTCCTTTTGGAAAAAAGAATACAGGGCATTTAACTCTATCTGCCTAAATATGAAGTGTTTCTCCAAGGGAAATGAGAATAGTAACAGGCATGTTGGGAGATGGAGGAAGATGAATGCAAGTTCAGGAAGGGTAAGTGGGATCAATTGTTCCTGTACTACACTGGATGACCTTGGTGACAGGACTTAAGCCCTATCTACTGCCCCTCTCTGGTTTCTTGGGCCTCTCCTAAAAAAGTGATTTCTTTGTAATAGTGCTGTTACATGATAGAGAGAATGAAGAGAAGGTGCCCAGCACTGCCCCAAGATGGAGCCAAGAGGACTGGACACTGTTTTCTTATCTTATTACCAACAAAGGGAAAACTGAAGAAGGTATTAAGAAGAGCCTAGGGGAAAAAGAGGGGGGCACTTCCTGTTCCACATCTGTGTGGGAGATCCTTAACACGGCTCAAATCTCTTATATGAGATAGCAGTAGCTTTCATGACATATTCTTGCAAAATATTTTGAGGAGGCCACAACCCAGACTATGAAGCTGGGTTATGCCACTTGGAAACATTGCCCCATAAAGGTGCCTTCTGTGTAGGATCAGCTTTTTGAACTAACTGAGCTGATTTAGCAGGCACAGGCTCTGCAGAGTGCGCCAAGGGGATCCAAAATTACTGTCCAGTGATGGGAAGCTGCAGTGAGTGTTGAGGATTACTGAAAAAAGTTATATTAGAGTGAGGATTTATTTTTGATTTTTTTAGTTCTTGGGAATGCTATTCTATCTTTATCATATGAATTTTTAATACAGTCATCTTTATTATCAAAAGAGAATTGTTCCCAGAACCTTCACAGACAGAAAAATCCATCCTACATAAAGTGGCATATTATCTACACATGTTGTGCCTTATGGCTTAAGTATTTCACCAATTACATATAATACCTAATGCAATGAATGCTATTTTATATATTTAGTTTAGTTTTGTTGTTATTGTTTATTACTTAGAAAATTATAATTAGAAAAACAACTCTAAATGGTCAGTACAGAAAGAATATTTTAAATTGGAAAAATATCCTGTGTATCCTGTGATCAGTTGAACCTACATATGAAGGACATATGTTGCATACTTCAAAAGTAACAATAAATACATACACTAAAACACACAATTTGCATCCCAGCTGTTATGCCTAGGTTATTATAGAATTATTGTTAATATTTTAGGAAAATCCTATGAATTTTCCAGACAAATAGTAGCATTGTTATTTTTCCCCCTATAGCTTCATGACAGTTTAAAATCAGAATATACAAAGAATCTTTATTTTTATTAACTGCATAATATTCCATTTTGATAAAGTCTCTTATTGTGTCTCCTAAGTTTAACACTTTAGATGCTTGCACATTTTGCTAGTATAAAAACATAAAAACAAAAACCCTTTGTACACATATGTTGTGTAATTAGCCCCAGCAGCATATGCAAAAATATATCCATAGGATGAATACATTGGAATGAAATGACTATCAAAATATTATTCTTGATCCATAATTCAAGATTGACAGATACTACAATATGTGCACTTGCCAGCAGTTTATCAGATTATGATATTACGTAGTCCTTTATATTAATTTTTATCATCACCAGCTTGAGACTTTTGAAAAGGGTCTTCCTTTATCAGTTTTCACGTGATTATTAGTAAATGTTAATCATTGTAATTTTGGTCTGAGAGTTTTGTATGTATTTTTCTTTGTTAATATTTATTTATTTTTATGATTTATTTATTTATTTATTACAGAGAGAGAAAGATAAAGAGGCAGAGAGAGTGAATATGAGCATACCAGGGCCTCCTGCCCCTGCAAATGAATTCCAGGCACATGGGCTATTATGCAAACTAGCTTTATGTGGGTATTGGGAGATTGAATCCAAGCAATCAGGCTTTGCGAGCAAGCACCTTTAACCACTGAGCTATATCTTTAATCCTGTATATTTATGCTTTTATCCCTGTTTCTCTGAGTTGTATTTGTTTCTTATTATATGACATGCTTTTGTTGTTTTGAAAACATTAATTACCTTTTTGTCTAAGGTGTAGACTGCAATACTTTCTATGTTCTTCACGTTTTACAGTATCTTAGATTTCAGGATGTAACTGTAAAAGGTTTTCCAACTTAGAGTTCTTGCAAATTCTTTAGCACTTGTGTCTATCTTTAATATTTGACTCTTAAATTTCTTCCTGTGGAATACAAATGTATGTCTGTATGTGCCCATGTGTATACACAAATACACACACATATGCACAGAAACACATACATACACGCACTCACACACATACACACTTTATTATAAATAATCAGAAGAAATGGGCTTTGTTAATCCTCAATATAGCCTTGCCATGTAAGTGGTCCTGGTGTTCAAGTTTGTTTGCTTTAGTGATACTGAGGATCCAGTCAGAGGCTCACAAATACTTCACACATCCTCTGCCACCTGGCTACAACCCCCAAGCTCTGGTGGACTAGTGCCACTATATACCCATAGAAAATGATCAATGATCAATGATCAGTACTGTTCCTGGAAGGCCAGGAACATCCATTTTCCATGGATTTACCCATTATAAAGAGTTGACCTGAAGACTTGCACATTTCTAGTTTGATGCTCTGAGACAGCCAGGTGTGGTGGTGGTGCAGGCCAGCAATCCCAGCATGGAAAGGTTCAAGGTCATACTCTGCTGTACAGCGAGCTTAAGAACATGAGCTACATGAGATCCTTCCATCAAAAATATTAATTTGCAGGTTTCAAGAAATTAAGCAGATGTTCCATCTCATAGTGCAACAATTACTTTCTGACTGCTGGGACAAAATACCTGACCAGAAGCACGCTATGTAAGGAAATCATTTGTTTCTGGCTTAAAGTTTAAGAGGATGATTCATCATGGCAGAGAAAGTACCACAGGACCACACAGCTGTATGCGACACCTTTTCACGTCAGCAGCAGGAAGGAAGAAGCAAGAGTGTGATCTTCCCCAGCACACTGTGGGCTGGATGAACTCAAAGCCAGTGGCAAAGTTTCTTTAACAAGGCTCCACCTTCCAGAAGATTTACCTTTTGTAGATTAAGCGTGAGGCTTTCTATCACATGAAGCTAGGGATGACATTTTATATTTAAAACACCTCAAATACATTATTTTTCCTTCTTGGTTTTCCAAGGTAGGGTCTTGCTCTAGCCCAGGCTAACCCAGAATTCAGTATGTAGTCTCAGGCTGACCGAAAACTAACGGTGATCCTCCTACCTTGGACTCCTCAGTACTGGGATTAAAAGGGTACACCACCATGCCAGGCCAAAATGCTAGATTTTTATAAATGTAAAATACTTTTGTATATCAAAGATAAAAAAATGATTAAAATCTCCATTGTTCACATGTACATTCAAAAATTTTTTAATTAAAATACTCTATACCAGAGGTATTCGCTTCATTAGTTATAGATATGAATCTTTGGTACATTTTGAACATGTTTTTAATATTCTAGTTAAGGTAACAATTAGAATAAGAAAAGCAATGTAGAAAAACTCAATAAGGATAGAGTGGAATCTAAGCCAGTCTTCTATTTTTAAGAAAAGTAAAAGAGAAGAGGAATTAGAGGGGCTGTTTTCACTACTTATATGCTCTTCTGGTGGATCCTATAAGACTTAGCTAAAATTATTTTTGGTAGTAATACATTCTAAAAGTATAATAATTTGCTGGTAGCTTGCTCAGTGTGTATCTATTTTGCATGTAGAACTAAGAGCATAACATTACACATGTTTCTCCATGCTTCTGGAATGTTGTCAGGAATAAACATTACATGAATGTAATAATTTCCTACTTTTGATATAAATTGCAAAAGCAACAATGTGAATGGAAAGCAAAATCCCAAAGTGAAAAATAATTAGACATTGTACCCTAAGTTTAATTTCTTAATACTACATTAATGTCATCACCATATCCTTAATTTATTAACAGGTGAATATGCTTCTGATTTTCGGTTTATTTTATAAAGAATGCCAATAATCCCATAGTGCTATTCATTTTATAATTAATATGTCTTCTATCATTTTAACAGACATAATTGTATATATTTATGGAATACAGCATGATGAGTTAATATAATAACGACAACATCAGGATAATAGGTATTTCTTAGTTGGGGAATATTCAACCTGTATTTTTCTATTTATATCAAAATAGACAATAAATTATTGTAAATTATAGTGACATGGCTGGGCTATATCATTCTAGAATGTTTCTCTCTCATCTAGGTGTATTTTGGTGTCCACTATTCTGTCCCTGTCTCTCACCTCCTCCCTTCCTAGCCTGCCCTGAACTCACACACATTTGGAAGGAACGTAAATGGCCATAGCCACGATAGACACAAGGACAGAGGTCCTTCAGAAAATTCAAATTTGAGATATTAAGGGAGAAAAAGGAACAAATGTTTCTTTTTAATAGGCATCCAGGGAGAAAGGCCCAAAGAGAGAGAATGAAGAGATGCCACCTCAATTGTCCTGGCAAAGCTGGCAAAACAGGAACCCAGTGTCTGATGCAGCCTCATCCACAATGGATATGAACAATCATCGACTTCTCCCCAATCTGACATACTTTGGTATTCTGGTCCCTGTCGGATCAGTATCCTGGCTCTGTCTGGTGATCTTCTCTGAGTCTCCTAACAGTCTGGGGTGACTCTTAGCCCCCCCTTTTATTAATGTGAAGGAGAGAGGTTGTTTATTGGTTTGCTCCACATCATGTGAATGCACGTATGTGTGTGTGCCTGGTGTGTGTGCATGTATGTGTGTTTTGTGTGTGTGTGTGTGTGTGTGTGTGTGTGTGTGTTCTTTTAAGGTCTGGCCCTTTTAAAATTTTCAGGAAATCTCCTTCATCATTTCAGCCTTTACCTGAATCCCAACTTTCTCCTAAATAAACCTTATAATTTAAACTTTTTGGAATTCATTTCAGTTCTTGGAATGGACATTTATGTATACGTTAGGATTCATGGGCCAGAGGAAAAAGATCTTTACCCCCTGGAATCCCATTTGATCAAATATTCTCACTCTTGGGAATATAGCCAAAGGAAATGAAGTTGATACGCTGAAGAGTTGGCTGCATGCTCATATTTGTTGCATTATTAGTAACAATAGTGAGGATATAGAAACATATGAGGCATCCATTAACAGATGAGCATGCAATAGGCACATGCAAGTGAAGATTATTCAGCCATGATGAGAATGAAAACCTGTCAGGCTGTGGCAACCTGGGCAGAATTGAAAGATGAATATTAGTAAAATGAGGCAGACATAGAAAAAATGTGGCATCTTCTAATTTATATATGAAAGCTAAAATGATTTCTTTCTCTCTTATAAAGATTCCTATTTTAATTAAGCAACAGCTTCCCTTTTCTACAGCAATTTCAGTAAAGAAATAACAAGGGAACAGAAATATCCTAGATGGAAATTTCAGTGCCCAGGCTTAACATTATGCAAGGAAAGGGCAGGAGCAACGAGACCATGAAGAGAAAGAGGAGGCGAGCGTGAGGATCGTGAGCTCAGCATCCTGGCACTGTCTGCTCTTAATCTCCCAAAAGTATGATGGCTTTGTCTTCAACACTTATCTTTGTAAGTCTTAGTCTAAGAAGTTCTGAAGTACAGAGGAAAGCAGAAAATATAGTCAAAGCACACATTCCAAAGAAATTAGAAATAGAGAAATTAAGGTTATCCTCAGAGAGGACAGTAAAATTATTTAAGTAAATTCTTAAGAGAGATATGCAAAGTCTGTTTAATGAAACTGCCATATTAACACATCTTGGGGTTTACCTATGATGTGAATGAATGTATTAATATATCTTATTAAAGAATGTGTTAATCAAAACAGAAAAAAAATGATTAGGCTTGAGAACTGAAGAGCGGGTTTCAAGGAGACCAAATTGTTGAGTCGACATGTGGGGACTTTACAGGGAGGAGATCTTCCTGTTGCATTCAGGACCTTATAGCTTCCTCCACAATGGAAGATGTCATGAAGTCAGGTGCCTTGCCCCTCACCTTCATTTCTGTCTGGCCTTGATGTTGGCCTCCCTGCAGGGACACATTCCTATTCCAAAAGAGCCATACCCAAGCCACTTGCCATCCCAAATTTAAAAATGCTGTTTTGATTATAATTTAAGTTAATTTGTCCCTTGTCCCACATTGATTGATAAGTGGGACACTCTGCTCTATTTGGAAATTTGTTTCTATAAATGCCAAAGCTGATTTCAGAACTATTTCTGTGTAGATTAGCCTTTGTGAGATTTGGAAAACACCAAACTATACTTCATATGCTCATATTATAGTAATAAAATCAGGTTGATGAGTCTGTAAAAAGTGGTATTAGATTCTGGCATATCTTTGCTACCTAGGAAGCTGTCCCTTTGTGAGTAGCTGCATGATGAAAAAAAACAAGCTGTTCTCCACAGGTGGTACCTCCTTGGTTCCCTGGGGCCTATTGGCTTAACTTGCAGACAAATCAAATTCATGTTTTAAATATTTTTCTTCTCAACCCTCTGTATCCCAGATTTTAAAAAATGATAAGCATTTCCTCTGCATGCCATCAACTTTAATCCCAGATTTTAAAATAATCTAATCAAATTAGCTTCTGTTTTCCTTGTCTAGTGATGATTGATATTTTAGAGACCAACAGTAAACATAATCACTTTTTTCTTAAATAGCATGAAGTATGCATGATATATATATATATATATATATATATATATATATATATATATATATATATAACCAAACAGACATTCATAGTGAAATTATATGATCAAAAATTGATTTGTGTTTGTTCTTTTGGTTTTTGTTAAGTTTTTCTTTGGTTAAGTTTTGGTTGGGAAGCTACCTTAATGTACAACTATGTGGGGTTTTATACTAATAAGTTTAAACTAATTGTGATTTTAAACTAATAAGTAGAGAGAATACATTTTTTTAAAGTAGGCAAAGGTTGTAAGAGGAACTGCAGGTTTAGCATATGTGTATATATATATATTAAATATTTTATTTATTCATTTTCAAGCAGAGAGATAGAGATAGATAGATAGATAGATAGATAGATAGATAGATAGATAGATAGATAGATAGATAGATAGATGATAGAGAGAGTACACCAGGGCCACCACCTTGTGGGTGTGGCTTATGTGGGACCTGGGGAATTGAACCCAGGGCCTTAACCGCCGAGCCATCTCTCCAGCCCAGCATATGTGTATATTTAAACACAGAATAAATGGCATTTTCAGTTTAGCTCATAAACTTATCAAATCATGGTGGAGCCGGGGAAGATTGTAGAAATGTTCACACTGAAAAACACTAGGAAGCCATCACAACCTTAGAACATTTAGCAGATTCACCAAGCCCAGGCTGGAGATTCAGAGATTATGAGAAGGAGGGTACGAGTACAGAATGGATAGGTCCCCCAAGCATCTAAACCCCCTGTGCCTAGGGAGGAAATGACCCCTTAAGGGGTTTGGTTTTGTGTCACATGACTAAGATATGCTTCCCGTCCTGGTCAGATATTTGTGAAATAAACAATGTCTAGTTGTTGATATAAAGTTGAAGATGTCCAAGCTTCCCTTTTTTCTAATTCTGTTCCATCACCGATGATATCACTGAATTCCCAGGTGTACACATGCTATTTTGTGAATGTGCCAGTCACTTGAGATCCCAGATTCCCAATGTTGCATCAGCACTTAAAAATGAGTGCTGCTGTCAGAAGACCAGGAAGATGCTTTAAGTTTCTGCAGCCACCAGAGGAACATTTCCTCCAGGCACCCAAGCGCAATAGCACCACACTGACACAGTGAGCTCAAGTGCTCTTCAAGTGCTCCAGGCCTAGAGGTAAATAACATATGCAGATGAAAATGGAATTTAGCAATGTTATTTTAAATATTATTTGTGTGTGTGTGTGTGTGTGTGTGTGTGTGTGTGTGTGTGTGTGTGTGTGAAACTCCAGACACATATGTCACTTTGTGACTCTGGCTTTACTTGGTTAATAGAGAATCAAATATTGGTCATCAGGCTTTGCAAACAAGAACATTTAATTGCTGAGCCATCTCCTGAGCCCTAAGTCAGCAAATTTTGATTTAGACTACTAAACAATTTGTCCAAAGTAATAATGCCTTTGACAATCTCTAATTTAATAAGTGTGTGAAGCTTTTATATTTAAGGTCTCATATATGTTTGTCCTCCAGAGCAGAATACATTTTAGGATAACAGACTGTATTTAGAAAACAATAGCCACAAACAATGCCTACCTTGGGCATGTCACCTTCTTAAGCACATTAAGTTGATAAAGAAATGTGAAATTCAGTCATTCTTTGTAGAAGAATGTAACAGAAGCAAGAAATTTGAAAACGAGTACTATAATTTCATTATTCTAGCACTATCATTACCATGCAAGGTATTCATTTAACTATTTGATATGACTCTAGAATCCATAATTGTTATATTCTCATTTTATCCATGAGGAAAAGAAGTGAAAGGAAGGTTAAATAAATTTACAGTGCTAGAAAACAAGGAGTGAGACCTGAAACTATGAGGTTTGATTCCAGTGTATTAAATTCCAATCACTCCTTAAGGCAGCATTGTGTGTAATACTGTTAGAGGAAAGGCCAGGTATTCTACGGCAACCCATGAGTCACTCTTAAGCCTCTTAATAAACCAGTGCTTCTTAAAAATATGTTTTATGGGATGGAGAGATGGCTAAGCCATTAAGGCTCTTGCCTGCAAAGCTTACTACTGTTCCAAGTTTGATTCTCCGGTACCCACATAAAGCCAGATGCATCTGTAGTTTGTTTGCAGTAGTTTAAGGTCCTGGTGCATTCTCCCTCTCTATCTCTCTCTCTCTTTGCAAATAAATAAATAAAGAATATTTTGATTTAATATATGATTTATACATTTCTTTGCAAGGAGAGGAAGAGAGAAAGGGAGACAGAGAAAGAGAGAGAGAATGGTTGTGTCAGGATCTCTTGCCACTGCACATGAATCTCAGACACACATATACATCTCTGCATACTTAGCTTTATGTAGGAACTGGGGAAATAAAGGAGGGCTAGCAGGCATAGCAAGCAAACCCTTTAAACTGTTGCATTATCTCCCCAGCCAAACTAATGCTTTCAGAATAGATGATGACAGCTTTTTTGCAGTGACCAAAAAGGAAGAGGTAAGGACCAGTGGAAGGGACATAAATATAAAGTTATTAAAGCCATGTCACTTCCTTAAAGATGGTGTACAGAAGTTACTATATCATATTCTCTTTATCATTACTTTTATTATGGTTGATAAATAAATTACATATACAGCATGATATCTATGTGTCTGTATGTACATGTTATGGAATGTTTAAATCTAGCTAATTAACATATCAATCACTTCAGATACTAGTTCTTGTGAGAGTATCAAAGTTTTACTGCATTGACGATTTTCAAGTATACAAGGCATTTTTATTAACTCTAGTAATAAGGTGATACAATAGAAGCTTCAATGGCAACACTAGACCATGCCCAAAAGCAGTGGGAATTCTCCTAAAGAACTAATCATGTATCATAATAGTGGGATTATCTGTCTCCCAGAATATTTCAGAGTTCTCAGTTGTGATTTGAATGTATAATGTCCACCATACGTTTATATGTTTAAACACTTGGTCCCTTGCTGGTAGAGTTCTTTAGAAAACCTAAAGCAGGTGAAACCTTGCTTGAGGAAGTGTGTCACTGGAGTTGGGCCTTGAGGTTTTATAGGTTGGCCATGTTTCATTTGCCCTTCTCTGCACTTTGATTGTGGCTATGATGTGATCAGCTGAGCTCCTGCTGCTGCCACCATGATGGACTATCTACCAGGAAACATAAGCCAAAATCACTTTTAACTTCCTTAAGTTACTTCTGGGCAGGTATTTTGGTCACAGAAACAAGTAACTAATACAATCTCTAGGTAGCTCTCAGAATAGAAGTGAAGTCACTTATGTCAAAACCTAATCTAAAATAGATGATGGAAAGAATGCTAGCTGGAAGTTATGAAGGACTGGGTCTCAAGAATATATACACTCCAATATTCTCAAAGACTATGCAAGAGCTGCATTCCACAAACATGTTTTTTCAAATGTAATTGCCAAATCACTGTTTGTTTAATTTTAGGCTGACTTCTCCCATGCTATAAAGATCAGTAATCCAATATAACTTATGTAATTCTCACCATTTTACCTTTAACAACTCACCCTTTCTTACCATTTTTGATTATATACAAGTGTACCATTGGAAGTCTCTGATGTTTAAAAATAATATCTTTATTTTTTCAAAGAATGTGTCTCTGTTATTCAGTCTCACATATGGAAATAAGATGCTTTCCATGTATTTTTTAAGAGAATTACAATTGAATTCTGAGAATGAGAATTTTGGAGTTGGGTAAACCCATTATCCAGTACAGCCAACATCTTGTAAAAAGTGGAAAAGATGATATGACCCTGATACACATATAGGCACATATGTGAGACAGAGGCAGAAATTGGAGTGATGCAGCTGGAAGCAAAGGAGCGCCAAGGATTGATGGCTGTCACCTGCAGCAGGCACGGGGCAGGAAGGACACTATCTCGAATCTCAGAAGGAGAAAATTGCCCTGATGGTCTTCTGATTTTAGAAATATGGGCTCCAAATAATAAGGGTGTAGATGTCTGTTGTTTTAAACCAGCTAATCGGTAAGAGTTTCTTAAGACAGCCTCAGGAAGCTACTGCAGCATGAGACCATGTGTTTCAGCTGATGCAGAATTCATACATCTCATGAAATGTTCTTGTACTTCAGGGAACAGTTTTCAAAGTGCTTTGTAAGTTTGATGAGTTTTTGTCATTATTGAACAGAGCACACAGTTACTCCAATGGTCTGTGGCTGAAATTATGCAACATTCCAATGAAAAAAATTACTTATATTTACTACTATAATCCAATCCTAGATGCTCACAAATTAATCTTGAAAACATGTATATCTATGACACCCGATGGAGAGGGTGCTAATTAACTAAGATTTGTTCTGTTCCAGGCCATCCAGCATCATTTAAAGATTTGTGCCAAAGGCAAGTAGGTAAAAAGGAGCCCTGCTGTACAGGATGATGCTTTCTTGTGTAGCACAAGAAACAGAGAAAAGGAAGAAATCAATGTCTGCTGATAGGAAAAGATCAAACTGTCAGGAAAATAGATGTTAGTTTTTACTTATTGCTAAGATCTTGACACTAAGAGAAAAAAAATCAAAAGAATAACAATTCCCAACACAGAATTCATGGTCTCATTCTTAATCAGTTTTCTCATTTTTCAGTTATGGAAATACTCCAATTTTGCAAGCACTTTCTTTTCATACCTTAAGTTTTTCATAGAGAAAGATTTTTTTTACTCTTTATTGATTTTATTTTAAGCATCTCTTAACATTTCAGGAAAAAGCTGTGATGAGCCTAATTTAGGATCAATGTGATATGTTTATGACCAGAACTAGTATAGATTATTAATGACCATTGACAGCATATTTTTAGCATTGTTAGATAGAAAATATCTGGTATGATTTTAAGTAAAATTATTAAAGTTGAGTTTCTTGCCTCCTTATTTAGTAGTCATATTAAGGAGGTCCACTGAATTAGAGACTTGAAATTTTAAGTAAATCCAATTATCTTGATTGACATCTCAAATGACCTAACCATAAGTGGAAAGGATAAATTTGACTGAAGTGCATTGTTACTATACTCATTTTCAACATTCCAAGCTACTCATAAAATGCAGTAGACATGATTATAACTAAAAATGATCATTTGCAACATGTTTGACACATTCAATGACTAGTATTTCTGGACTTGCAAACATATGCACACACAGATGTAATGTATAAGGGTGAAAAAATCACAAAAAATAACCCTTTGATTTGTCATTCTATAAGTAAAAATTCACAAAACTTAACCACTTGATTAATTATTCTATAAGTAAAAATCCTGGTTAGCACATGTGGACTTGACATCTTCTATATTACTAAGAAATGAGATGAAAAATCAGTGAATAAAATATATGGTGGCATATTTAATATTTAGTGATCCCCAAGTTATGTAATGCCTCAACATATTATTTTAATAAGAATATTCTTCTGATTGTAAAACTACCAAACCCAATTTATCAATGCCTACATGTATATTTAGGGCGTCAATAGAATCCAATTTATATGTCTATGTGGCTATTTAGTATGTCTATAGTAAAGGAATTAGCAAACAATACATATATAAATATAAATACTACAATCAAGAATGTCTGAATTATAGGTTTCTAATCAGAAATCAGTAAGTAGTTTTCCTCTGACTTCTTCAAAGTCCATTCTAATCATCATCTATTTATTTTGTGTGCTACTTTAATAAATTAAATAATTCTGACCATTTCCTTTCTAAATATATTTTGAGAAGATTTACAAATTTCAAAGGAGATACCTAATTTCACATTTCCATGCAGTTCATATAACTGAGTATTTTGTTGCTGTGTCTTGAGATACATTTTGTCTCTTCAGGAAGGAATGTGGGAGGGAAGTTGTTGCTCCAGTCTATATTTATTTCATAGATCTCCATCACATAAAGTCCCTCATGCATAGGCTTGCAAACTCTCAATATCTCGACTTCGTTCAAGTAGAAGACAGATCTGTGTGTGCACTGTGTGTGTGTGTGTCTGTGTGTCTGTGCATGTGTGCACTTGCTGGGTGTCTCCCTATAATTATTTCCATGTTATTTATTGAGACAAGGTGTCTTACTAAACCCAGAACTCTCTGATTCACCCAGCCTGCCTGCTCCAGGAATCCTCTAGTCTCTGTATTGCAAGTGCTCAGATTACAGGCATGTTTCCACATTCAGTATTTATGTGAGTTTGGGGATCTGAACTCAGGTCCCTACACTTCCATGTCAAGCACATTTAGTCACTGAGATTATCTCCCTGTAGTAGCTGGAATGTATGTCTCTCAATAGATTCGAAAGTTTACTAAAGGCTTTTCACCTGCTGCCTGGCTGGAGGAGGTACCACCCTGGCCCAGCTTTTATGATTCAAAGAAAGCTACATAATGATGGGTGTGATTCTGAGCTGTAGCATGAGTGAGGTTTCTTTTACATGCACATATCTTACCATGGCACTCAGAACACTAACTAGTAGAGCAGTGGTAAAATATATCACAATGTAATTAATACAATGGAGTGCATAATGGTCCTTAGATGACTAAGACAATAAAATTATACATTGTAATGTCAATAGAGAATGAGAATCAATGCTGTTTCAGTGCATAGCTTTTTTTTATGGGCTACTATCCATCCTACATAAAAATAAACATTTCAACTTCCTTTCTTTGTGACAATCAAAGAAAGCATGTTTTTGTTAGATACTAATGACACAGAGAGTGCCTAAGGTAAATGGACAGTGAAAATTCCACATCTGGTCCAGCAGACCTGTTGTCTAATTTCTCACTGTACTTCTTCATCCTGCAAAAAATATATATCTTAGATGTGAAATGAGTAGGTATTTGTGGTTTGAATCAGATGTCCTGCAAAAACTCATGTGTCTTGAATGCTTGACTCTCCGTTGATGGGAATTTGGGAGGTAGAGCCCTGTTGGAGGAGTTGTGCTGGGGGCAGGCCAAGGGCTATTACAGTCAGCTCCCCCTTGCTAGATTTCTGCTCACTCTCCTGCTGCTTATGGAGACCACCTTTCCTTCACTTTTCAGTTCTTAATGGCAGTATATAGTGTTGATTTTTTTTACCAGGATGCAGGATTATTAAGGATTTAAAATATTGGTTTGGGAGGGATAGTTTGATGGAATTCTTACTAAGATTATTATCATTTGTTTCATGAGCATATAATCAATGTGAACATATTCCAAGCTACACATATGGCCAAACTAATTATGCCTGAGACTCTTGATCAATAATCATGGACTCCTTACATGGATCATGACTATTTATAACCTGTCTTCCATATCCTCCCACACCAACTACATTAACATTTCAAGTCCACAGAGTACAATACTAACTCTTACTTTCATGAGCTTACAAGAGGCCTATTTTTTTGTTGTGATTATTATCCACCTTGAGTGACTTGAGAAAGGGAATATATATATGTTTACCTAACACTTATATTTCTAGGCTTCTCATCAAGGAAACCTGGATTCCTTTCAGCCAATGGGTTTTGGCTCCACGAACTATTTGAGATTTAGAAACTGGATGATCATGGCTTTTTCCAGATAATAGTAAATGTCGACACTTGCAAGGTGTCT
>PVHP010020335.1:0-30730 GCA_004024765.1 Zapus hudsonius | reverse complement strand
GCTGATGTAACCTAGGAATGGCTTCCCTACATCCTGGATTGGCCAGAGACCAAATATACCTTCTGTGAAGTTATCAATGGGTGTTCTTTCCCCTCCACCTTTGCCATCTCCTGACCAGCTCACCCTGAGCTTCCATATTCTTGCTGCCTTTCCTACTCAAAGTGTTCTCCCAGGTAAAGGTCTAAAATGCATCCCAAGTTGGTCAGTCAGTCCGTCTGCCAGTCATTGGGTGATTAAGAGCTCAGTGCAGCTGCAGGCAGGCTGCTTGTATTTCAGGCCATCTTCTCTGCTGAAACCACAGCTTGGGCATTTGAAGCCAGGGCTTTGGTGGGACCCTGCTCAGTTCTATCATCCACCTCTGCAGCTGTTTATCTTCTCCATGGATGATGTGCCTGCTAATTCTAAGGCAAAGTACTTAAATGAAATTGTAGCTGTTGGCTTCTGGTTGATGCTACTGAAAGCTTAGAGGCTTCCAGAACACGGGGGTGCAAAAAGAAGATGAATATATTAAAGGAAAAATTCTCCATGCTATCTTAATTATGATTTGTCCAATATAAACCAAGTTGATTCATGTGCCCAGACTCTGACAACTAAAACAAAATAAGACTGCTTTTAGTTCTTCAATTTTTTTTTACCCTGAGGAAATGTCATACTTTTTTATACCTACCTCATTTTGTAAGAGCATAAGCAGCATTTTAAAGGAAATACTTGCCAACATATGTCCTAAGTATTTTGTATTTAAAATTTTTAATCAAATGAACAAAATAGTCAAGAAGAAAAGAAACTTTGAGAGCAGGTTTTTGCTTATAACTCTGGGTTTCAAAATGGGTGGATTAGGGCTGGAGAGATGGCTTAGCAGTTAAGGCACTTGTCTCCAGTGCCTAAGGCCCCCGGTTCAATTCCCCAGTGCCCACATACGCCAGACCCACAAGGTGGTGGCCCTGGTGTGCTCTCTTTCTCTATCTGTATCTCTCTATGTCTCTCTCTCTGCTTGAAAAATGAATAAATAAAATATTTAAAAAGGGTGAATTAGCTTTATGGACAAGTGTATAAGAAAAGCAGTAAACACAAGCTATGGCTGAGGTAGTTGTATGTGTGCACATATGTAGATATGTGCATTATCCATTTCATGAATTGGTTCTTTTGCTTTAGTTGGCACAGTATGATCCTTTACTTCTGTTTTAAAACATCTCATTATGGAATTTTTTCAATCATACACGGAGGAAGAGGTAAAAATGAACTCCCCTTTCTAAGCTTGAACACATATCCACCTATCCAATCTCATTTTATCGCTATTCCTTGCAGTCTGCCCATTCTTATCCTCGATGGGCAATTTTATATGATCTCATACATATAATTTCATGCTTCAATATGGAGTTATAAAACATGAGCTGTTGTTTAAAGGTGTAATCACAAAACCTGTACTTCACTAGCTCAACATAAGAAAACCACACCATATTACCAAATATACTGTAAATGTTTCAACTTCACTGATAGACTCGAGTACTTTTCCAGAGTTGATTTTTTTTTGGATCAGCTCTGTGCAGTGCATGTCGTTTGTGTCTCTTATTAATGTCTTTCCATTTGTTTGTTGAAGAACTTGGATTGTATGTCCCATGTCTTTAAATTTGGAGATTGAATTCTTGTCATATTCTCTAACACATGTTTTTTTTTTCTGTAGTTTGTTTACTGCAAAGTTTTGGTTAAATCTCAAGGCATGTACACACACTCACACACACACGCACGCGTGTGCGTGCGTGGGCACACAGATGTGCATGTCTTCAGGACCTTGTATTTCCTTTTGTATTGTCTTGTAAGCCTTGTTTGTGAGTGCTGATGATACCAAGTTGTTCTACAGAGCAGAAAGTCACCCATCATCCTTTTAACTAGAAGTGTTAGCAGCAATGGGTGCTTATTTCTCAAGCCTGCTGCCTTGTTAGGGATTGCATAATGGTTATATTAATTTGCAACATTCTTGCTGTATTTATTAGAATCACAGTCAGAGTTCTATATATGTGGACTCAACCAACTATAGGCTGAAAATGTGTTTTTTTTTTTCAATTGAATCTGAATAAAAGTTAAAAAAAAAGTTAAAGATGGACAACAAACCTTAAGATTAAAGTCTGGATGTACAGAATTAAATACATGGGCAGATTGGATTAACTACACTATAATCACCAACTACATTAAAGAAACCTTTCAGGGAGTTACCAGTGAGCAGAATAGTACTTACAAGATGATCTGGAAAAAATAAAGGTGTTTTAAGTTTAATGTTGACAAAAAGGGCGTATTTCATGCTGAGGGGGAACAAATGTTACAAGGTGTCCCCAATAACAGTGCTGTATATGACACTTCATAAAGCCCTGCAGGCCTGCTCCCTCTAGAAATGAGTTAACAGAAAATTCCAGAATTGAAGTTCCTTTTACAGGATGGTTAGAGATATGGTTGAGAATGTATTTCCTTCCCTGATAATAGTGGCTAAAATCCTCACAGGTATAGGGCTATTGCATAATCCCCTATGTCCAAGGCCTAGCTGAACACCTAACAGACAGCTATTAACAAAATATTGTCTCTGGCCAATCACAACAATGACCTTTTAAAAAATATTATATTGAGCTGGAGAGATGGCTCAGCGGTTAAGGCACTTGCCTCCAGTACCTAAGGCCCCCGGTTCAATTCCCCAGTGCCTACATACACCAGAACCAGACCCACAAGGTGGTGGCCCTGGTGTTCTCTCTCTCTCTCTCTCTCTCTCTCTCTCTCTCTCTCTCTCTCTCTCTCTCTCTCTCTGCTTGAAAAATGAATAAAAAATATTTTTTAAAATATTACATTTATTTACTTATTTGCAAGGAGAAAGAGAGGGGGAGAGAGAGAGAGAAGGAGAGAGAGAGAATGAACCAAGGTCTCCTGCCACTGCAAACAAATTCCAGATGCATGCACCACTTTGTAGACAAGTGCCTTAACCGCTAAGCCATCTCTCCAGCCCAGCAATGATCTTTACCTCCTCCAAGGGGGAGACAATCCTTCTACCTCACATATTAAAACAAAAGGAAGTTGGCCTTCATGAAATTTAAAGAAAAACATGAAAATAAGACAAATAGGACTAAAAAGACAGAAGAGAGACTTGGCAAAAATAAAAATATAATGGTATATGTTCAAGGTCAAAGGTCTTAAATCATCTTAGGCCCAGTTTGAGAAACACAGGAGATATGAGACCAGTACCAGAGTTTGCTGCTCAGGACTGGCTAACTCCTCCATACCCAAACTAAAGGTTTAGAAGAAGGAATCACTATCAGACCAGAAAGCTAAAATGCATGTGCCATGCTCAGGAAGGACAAGGTCATGAGAAAGTCTTTGTTTGAACCTACCAAGATGTTGAAAGATTGTATTATACAAGTACCCAGCCGATGGGGAAGAGGGAAAAGTAGGGAGGGGGTTTCAGGTATTATAAAAGTAACTTCCAATGCTTAGACAAGTGCATTGCCATTTCTTTGGGTTGTGCCCTTGAAGGGTTGAAAATAAGCTGTCATATGTTTGCTAAAAAGAATTATAAGAAAAAAATCAATTGCATCTATACTAAACTATATGGACTTTTGCCTTGTCCAAAGAAAACAGTTTTACAAGTATTTATATAGCCTTTACATTGATTTAGGTGTTATAATATAGAAATTACTTGAAATGCAAGAGAGGGTATTTGTAGATTTTATGCAAATATGATGGAATTTTTAAATTGGGAGTAGATTTTGGGGTGTGTTGGGGGTAGTGGGGGTGTTTTCCCCATAGATATCCAGGGAAGAATGTATTTGGAAATTCTTCCCCCATTGACTGTTTTAGTACATGCATAAATGATTCACTCTTTTCTTTTTCAGGTTTTATAAACATTAATTTCTCATTATTGTTTGTAAGTTTCCAAATCAAGCTTACATTGTGTCGCAGTCAGCTAAATGCCACTGGGATGAATCTCCAAACCAGGCACACTTTGAGGGAGGAAAGCATTTATTTGTAGCTATAGATACAGGGGAAGTTCCAGAATGTAAAAGAGGCTGCTCCCCTTTCACAGGTCCAAGCAGAGAGAGAAACCCATCACCAACACCACACACACAAAACTTTAAACAAGCAGGAGGATCGAAGAGAATTTCTTCTCCTTTATATAGCCTTAGGGTGGGGCCTATCCCAGACTTAACGGCTTCCTGAGTCTCTGTATTCCTTCCTACACTGCCCACACAGCAAAGGATGTTTACTTCCAGCTTCTTTGAGCTTCTTTACATCCTTCCCCTTGCTGAGAGGCTGCCTTCCTATAAACATCCTCAGAGACCCACCCATGATAATTAAAAAGATCAAGTTGACAACAAAACCTAACCGTCACACATTGTATTAACTACAATTTGTTACCTAAGGTCAGGAAACTTCAGGACCATAGGTTGACATAAAGTTAGAGATAAAATTTATTTCTGCTATGAAAGGCTTGTCACTTGTTCTAGTTTCTGTTTGATTAAAATCTCACTTATTAAATCCTAAACATCTTTTTCTTTTTATTCTTCTAGGTCATGTTGGAGATTTCCATCTGAAAATAAAATATTTGGTTAGTGACTCATAATATTGTTCATATAAATGATATATTTTGTTTCCCTAAAAATTCTTCTGTTTTGCTACTTCTGCCATAAAGCAACAAATGATTAATGAAAGTCAAATTCAGTTGTCTTTGAATTCTGTTTAAAAAGTATTGAAAAAAGTAATGTGGTTCTAGTTAAACATTAAAAACACTAAAATATAGAAATAGTTGATTTATGTGCAACAACTTTCCTTTATATTTAAAAGGAATCATTCTCTGTGGTGGTTTATTGGCTACTTATTTTCCAGCACTCCACATTTAGCTTTGCTGGTCCATGGTCAAGGTGACCTGTCAGAGATCTTCTCAGATCTATGAATCTGGGAGTAAACGGAAAAGATGCTGAGCAGAGTTTTATTACAAAAGACTCTCACAGCCGTTCCCATACCACATCTCCTGCAGAGCTTCCACAATTATACCATCCAGAGTAATATCAAGGCATTATTGATGTGTTTTCATTCTAAATAAATGTGAATTTCTATTAATGACTTTTAGAATGCTTAGGTATCATCTCTCACCTTACAGAATATTGGGAGTAGTAAGTAATTCTAAAGCTGGGTTAACAGAAGTTTCTTTTACAAAAAGGATTAATTCAATAGGGACTTCAAGACTATTAACAGGACCCTATCTAGGGTGAATAAGAAGTCATACAACACAGTTGGTACCTAGACAGGGACTAACAGAACCAAAGATGAGTTGGGGAGGATCAATGGCAAGGCCTTTGCAATGGGTGACATGAAACACCAATGAGTCTGACCCATCTGGTGGTTGTGTCCACACAAGCAAGCCAAAGTTTTCATTTTCAACACATTGAGTTAGACTTATGGGTTACCTTCCTTCCTTTTCCCTGGAGCACCTAAGTAAGATTCTGGGGCTCTTCTCTATTTATTTCCTTCTTTTATTCAAGCAAGTCGCAGGAAGGCTCAATCTGACCAGTGATGACCCTTGATGGGTGCTGAATGCTGGGTGCATCTGTCCAGAACATCTGCACTTCCATCAGGTTTGGTGAAAAATATTACAATGAATCGAGTAGGGAATTTTTTTGTTTTTCATCAAGATATGTTCTCCTGGGAGCCAATGTGTGCATCTCCAATAATGCTTTATGAAATTGCCTTTTCTGTCATCAAAACATGAGAACAGCAGCGACTTTAGACTCAGCGCTACACTGAATGTGTCTCCATGTCATGTTCTGCTTACACAATTTCACTTTGTTTACATCAATATGACACAGCTATAGAATAATCAGTCTTCAGCAGGTGGCTCAGAAAGGATTTTACCTCTGGTGCAGTTTTTCCCATGTCCACCCTTAAATTTGGAGAGGAAAAGCTTGGCGAATCATGCTTTGTCCCACCAACGACAGACAGTTTCACAGGGTTCTGCATAACTCAATATTCTCTCTGTGCGCTTCATCATTTTTTTAGTAAGATTGACCGTGTAGATAAAGTTGCTGAAATTTTTTGCATAAAAGTGGTTGTGAATTCCAAAAATAACTACTCCAAAGAATAAGACAATCATGAGCTAGCAAGGGTATACTGGGGAGACAGGTAGGTGGGTTCTGTGAATTGGAGGCCAGCCTGGGCTGCAGAGTGTGGTCCATATCAGCCAGGGCTACAGTGAGACCCTGTCTCAAAAAGAAGTATTTCAGTCCAATCACTCTACCATATGTGTGTGACAACTTATGAGTTCATGCAAGCAGAGGACCATTTTACATGTCACTGGACATTGTCCTATCAGAGATGAGAATTCCTCAGAATGGGCCGCAGAGCTCTCTGATAATTTGCCAAGTTACAACTGTGTGCAGAAATTGTTTGATTCCCAATTTCTTGCACTTACTAGACAGATGTTACTGTGAATTATGCTAACCTAACCAATCCTCTGCTTTCCTTTGTAAGGAAAAACTGTAAGTTTGAACGACACAACCTGGCAGGACGCCAGCAAAGCCCAGAATGATTCCCACAACCGAAGAACCTGTCAACCAAATGGTAATGGCTACATTTAGCTCAGTTGACTTTGTGCGTTTCCCAAACCAGTTTGAAGGACAGTTAAGAAAAATCTGCATGTTTCCCAATTAAAATCTATAAGGAATTGTGGTCTACTTAAAAAGAAAAAGCAAATGTAGCAGAATTAATATTAATAAATTATTAAGATATGCATGTATATATCAGTATGTATATATATTCAGTTAGGTGTATGTACATATGTAGAAAGGACTTAAAATTTAATTAATCTTATATTTGAAACAAAGGCAAAGAATCAATTATGAATGATATTTGAAAGGCTTTAATGTCCTCCCAAAATTTCAGATGCATTAAAATGTATGTAGGAAAATCCTACAGGTCTGGAAAAAGATGGCACAATGGTTAAGGCGCTTGCCTGAAAACCCTACAAAAATAACAATATATTTAATAGTTGTTATAGTTAGGGGTTTAATAATAATTTAGGAGAAATATTCTTAATTATTGATATAAAATGATGTTATTCCATAATTTAAAATTTCTGTGCAGTAATAATTTAGCATACAAGAGTAGAACAATTTATTAATAATAAATGAGTTCATAATTAAAATTGCTTAATTTTGGAAGGTAATGAATGTCTTAAAAGTTCACAAAGATAGCCGGGCGTGGTGGTGCATGCCTGTAAACCCAGCACTTGGAGGCAGAGGTAGGAGGATTGCAGTGAGTTCAAGGCCACCCTGAGACTACATAGTGAATTCCAGGTCAGCCTGGGCTAGAGTGAGACCCTACCTCGAGAAAAAAAAAAGTGCACAAAGATAAACAATGGTTCATTTGAAATTTGGCCTGCTATGTAATACATTCCAAGGTTATTAGAACAAAAATAGTGATATTAGCTATTGACCAATTTAAAATTTTTTTAATGATGTTTAATTTAAATAGATTATTAGTATTTTAGGACCAAAAAAAACTTTAATGTATTTTCCAGTTAGAACATTGATAATTTGATTATACATTCTGTTCATAATTTGAATCTTATTTTTTCATAAAGTTTTAATATAAAGTTTCATAAAGCTTCATAAAGTTTTTAAAAATTTAAGCATTTATAAAAAATAATAATTATGATTTGAGATATTTAAATTTCATTCAAGATTAGGTAACATCTTAGTAAATAATTTTTACTGGATTTATGAAGACTTGACATTTCCTCCATAATAAATATATGTGATATATTTCAGGATTATTTGAAATATCTTCTTTAATTTCAGTGTTTGATTGAACTCTTATCTTTACTGCATGAATACCAGTCATACAAATCCATGCCCTGAGTAAGATTATTCCTCTAGTCACCTGTCATTTTATTTACTCACCCACCCATCCTTTTTCTAATAAGCGTGGGTTACATTTTACCTTGTTTATGCTGATCTCTGGAAAAGGAAACCATAACTGTGTTATAGATACTTTCCAGTTTAAAACTCTGACATAGATATCAAGTATTTTATCTTCTAAAGCTGCTTTTTTTGTATAAAATGTTGTTTATTTAGTTTTTTATGTTTCCATTTAGGAATAAGAAGCAAGTAATTCTCTTATAACTACACTGAGCAGTTTGAACAGGCCATCACATCTTAGTGCTTCTGATCAGTGATCTTTGCTTTTGTACAGTCCTTCCCAGCTTATACATTTCTCGGGTGATGGTGTGTGTGTGTGTGTGTGTGTGTGTGTGTGTGTGTGTGTGTGTGTGTGTGTGTGTGTGTAAGTGCAAGAACTTGGGCTGACATTTTGAGCAGAAGCAGCAGAGTCATGGGACATTACCGAGGGATTAATGCTGTGCTAGGAACAGTTGATGGCCCGAGACCAAGGCTGTCTATGCTATTATAAATTGAAGGGAGGGATGGCCTCAAAGGGTGGGCTCAAATTTTATGGGTGTAGTAACTTCATTTAGAAGGCTCAGAGTATTTCTAAGCAATTAGTGCCCTACATATCAACCCACAATATTTCTTTCCCATTTTAAACCCTACTTTTGAGCTGTTAATTACATAATTACTTAAGGGTGGTTTACTGTGCTGGAGGTAGGCAGTCTGTGTTCAGTGAGACACCGGTGTGGGCATGTGTCCTGGCTGTCACCCCAACACCCAGGATGGGTTGCAAGCTGGCCACAATAAACAGACAGAATATACTGAAAACTGGAGAATTCTATGAACTCCTAAGGAATCTATTACAAAGCCCAAGACCAAAACAAAAATCTCTCAATTTCAGTTTCAAAACAGGATTTCGATAGGATGTCCATTTCCTTTAAAACCCCAGCTGCTCTATTAAAACACTGTAGCTCTAAAATAAATTTGGGGGAATCAGTTGTTCAGGACTGTCTACTAAAACAATTCTAATAGCTTGGATTTCAAATTACATTAATCTGTAACTTAGGCTAATTATATTTTTAGTTTGATAAATGAGAAAAATATTCATTACATTCTTTTTGATATCTTTATTATCCAAAATTAGATACATTGCATGAAAAAGTCTTATGATGGTACCCCCCATCTCCCTCCTCTCTGTTTCCAGTCCTTTGGGTATCCTCCTTGGTGGTCATATTGGCTCAGTCCATGGAGTAGGGTTTATGGATAGAATAGGAGGTAGCCACCACCCCCCCCGCCATTTTGTGTATTGTTGCTAAGTGGGGCAATGTCTCTGGATATTCTCCTCCACCATGGTTCTTACAATCTTTCTGCCCTCTCTTCTGCTCAGTTCCCTGAGTCATGGTGGGTGAGTTTAAAGTCTGGTTTATTGTTGAGATCTTAAGTGTCTCTGGTTTTCTGCTTTGGTTGTGTTCAATATCGTTGGTGTCTGTCTTCATTAACCTTTCATGGGTTATCTGACTTGCTGTGGTGATTGGTCTCCTGTTTATCATGTCACATCTTCATAGGTTTCATTTGGGGTCTACACAATAGGCCAGGGGTGGTTCATCTCCTGCCAGGATGTCAGCCATCATCCCATGGCTTATTGATGGTGTTGGATTGACCACAGCTCTCTTGCTGCCTTCTGAAAAATACAAACAGAATCTCCATCAGAGAATGAGATCAGTATAGGTTAAACGAGACAGACATTGCTATTTTAGCAAGAGTCTATTGAGTGTAGCCTCTCTGTAGTTATCTGGTAGTAGGAATTTCCCATTAGAACCCACATTTTTGGTCCCAAAAAGAATTTGCCCTGGATCCCAATTCCAGTTAAGGGTTCCTTGTCACTGAGTGGATCTCTTAGCCAATTCAGAAGCCCTCCTCACAGGTTTTGGTGCCTCTATTGCACAGGTGATCTCTTCTTCACTTGCTTGTCACTACCATAAAGCAGTGTCTTCAGCATTCTTGTGACATCAGTCTGAATTGTGAGCCAGTAATGCTTTCTCCAAATATCATTGACCAATTTCCCCTGGTAGCTTGTATAGTGCCTTCCAGCACTGCATATACTACCATCTGGGAGCTGGTTACCATTCTGGCTCTTGCAGGTTCTCTTGTTGTTGTGCAATGACTTTCTGTGGATTCTTCAGCAATAGGATCTTACCTTTGGCATGGGCTGTGTGTTCAAGAGCTTTGATAGAAGCCTGTCTTGTTTTGGGGACCTCATGGGTCTCTTTGATCAACATCTCAGTGTGGGAAGGAACCAATGACTGGAATAGGGAGTTGTAGGTCTGATCAATATTTCATGGGGTTATATATTAAAGTCAGTTGGAAAATCTTTGTGTTTATTTCGGTTTTTGATTTTTGGAAGAAATTGTGAGATGAACAATCTTTTGCGATCTAACAGTTTGAACTTACATAATACCAAATAAAGATTTAAGTAAAGAGAGTTGTTTCATGATCAAGTTTTACCCGTGTTATGACACACAATAAACACAAACCAATATTTATAATAATAGAATCAAACTGCTTCGAGTAGTTAGAGATTCTTTTCAAACAATATGAAGGTGGCACACTATATTTCATAATCATATTTTTAAAAAAATTAAAATGTTTTTAGTAAAGGAAGTGATTAAGAAAGTCAGAAGGCATCATTAGCAATAAAGGGAGTTTTAACTTTACCCAGTAAGCTTAAAAATAAATTCTCTGTGCATAAAGTTTTGTGATATAAATTATCAAAAGAAAGCTGGCAGGGAGAGGGTGGTGTTCTTAGGGTCTTTCACATCACCATTTAAATGTTTTCAGTTTGGATGAGGGCATTCTCTATTATATTTTCTTTAATATTATTTGGATGGCATCTTCAAAGTCAACACATGGTGGGGCTTTTTTTGTATTTTTTTTTCTAAAGAGACTTCACTAACTTCTTTTAGTTGTTGTTGGCTTAATAGCCAGTACCCTTACTTCAAGAAGACCATCATGCTGGCGATGATGGAATAGCATGACTCCCAGCACTTGGGAGTCCAAGGAAAGAGTTCAAAGTCAGCCTGGCCTTCAAAGTGAGACCTTGTCGCCATTGCCTAGTGCATGAATTAAAAACAATACATTCACCATTCTGGTTCATTTTTATGTTTTAAAATATTTATTTAGTGTACAGGATTGAATAAAGGCCCTTTCCCCTGCTAGCCAAGCATTTTTCCATTGATCTCTACCCCAGTCCAACACATTTAATTCGAAAAGAAAATCCAAGCTGAAGAGATGGCTCAGCAGTTAAGGTGCTTTCTTACCAAGCCTAATGGCTCCAGTTTGATTTCCCACACCCACATAAGGCCAGATGCATGGAGTAGTGCATGCAGCTGGTGTTCATTTGAAATGCTCGTGTTCTCTCTCTCTCTCTCTCTCTCTCTCTCTCTCTCTCTTTCTCTCTCTCTGCATGTTTCTGTGTGTGTTTCTCTCTCTCCTTACAAATAAATAAGTAAATTTAAATTGTTTTCAATCCCCAGTTTGGCTCTAGCTAGATGGGACCGCATGATGACCGCTCTTAGGACACTCCTACTTCCCACGAGAATGAATGCTCCTAAGGTGGGCAGAAACTCCAGACAGGATGCATGGGCATTGTTGCCCTGTTGGCTTTCAAGGTAGCTTATCTGAGTAGGATAGCAACAGATGACTTTTAGGGCCCTTCGATTCCTTGGGGAATTCTTACTAGATTCAGATTGTCAGGATGGAAACCCATGCACACAGAACTACACAGAACATGATTACAAATGAAGAACTTTCTAACCTCACCTCACTTTTGCTTTAAATCAGCATATGAAGGCAATTTGAGTGTCAAGTTCTATGATGGAAGGTGCATTCATACAAGCACACAGACACAGTATGTCGTATACTCATGTTCTGAAAATCTATGGTGCAAACTGACCACTCTGACTGATACTTACCACTACAGAACAGGGTTTTATTGGGCTCATCAAAATCATTCAGATTTCAGGAATTTAGTGAGAACTTCATGAACTGATGTCTGATCCCATGTCTGCTTCACGATCTGGTGATTGAAACTTCAGTTATGAGGACTCACATGCATGGGAAGAACTTACAAGCCTGGTGGCTGCAATCATATAAATCCTTCTTCTGTTTTATGTCTGGTTCCTGGTCAGGAATATGCTGAGCTCAGCCTGCATTCTCAGCTGGGATACTTACATGGGGCCTCTCTGTGTGACTCCGGCTCCTCTCCACTCAGGGTTGGATTTCAAGTGGGAGCAACATTCAGGGAGGACATGACTAGTTCATGTTCCCCTGGAGACCATGGTAGTGATGGCAAAGCTACTCTGATCTAGAAATGATCACACGATATCATAAGTTAGTCACTAAGATTAGCCTAGAGTCAACAGGCAGGGGATGAGACTCCATTTCCTGATGGAAGAGAGGCACAGCCACACTGTAGACAGAAATGGCGGAGGGAGATGCAGGTGTTGCCACCTTTGACAACAACTTGCACATCTCCTAATTGCATTACGGTCTTTTGATGCTACTTAGTCCCCAGGTACTTCTGTCTTTAGAAATATTATCTTGGTAGAGTAATATTTAGGAAGTCACAATCAAATGAACGAGTGTCGTGAACACACCAAACTTCACAAAATGCAACTCATTTTCTATGAATTGATTCCAGTATCACTGAATTTATTCTGAAAAAAGTTTGTTTGGAGCCTTATTATATTTCAAATGTAAAAAGAGATTGCATTAAAATCCATATGTTTACATTTTCTTGGAAAGCTTGAGGGAACAGTATGAACCCCAAGTCTCAGGAGAGTTCAGGTGCAAGAGGGACCCCAGGCTGTCCTCTGTTGCCCTAGCTCACTACGGAGATCTCATTGTCTCCTTGACCAGAGTCACTTCTTTAGGAAAAGCACTTGGATGACTCATAGATATTAACATTTGCAACATTAATTGAGGGGATTGTGTCCAAATTCTTGGTGCTCAAAGCTCCCTCACAGTAGGCCACCCCTACCCATCCAACCCCATCTCCTCTTACCCTATATCCAGAACAGCCTTCAGAGCCACCAAGCTCAGCTTCTACACTTGATCATGTCCACTCAGTCTCTACGCTCAGCCAGTGTTCATAGTTGGTCCACTGTACCTGACATTTCCTTTTTCTTCTAACATCCTTTCTGTCCATCATTTTGAAGGAAGCTCACGTTCAGTGCTCTGAAGACCTGCACCTCTCAAATGCTCTCTCTCCTAACGACCTCTTCCCATAGTTCCATGTGTGAGCTACTCATTGTGTTGCAAAGAGTTGCTAGGCACATGCACTGTCATGAGTCATACCTCATCCCCTAGCTAGATTCCAAATCTGAGAATCCAGGATGCCACTTTACCCTTCTCTGTTCCCAGAAGAACGCCTTTAGAAGGAAATAGTCAAAATTCATGTTAAAGCAATAAAAAAGAAAAGACTTGGAAAGGATCAGTGGAAAAGAAGAAATATCTTTTTTCCAAGGACAGAAACAAAAAAAAAAGGTAGTAAAACCTCAACTTCTAGTATCCTGATTCCATGATAAAAGATCTTGCCTCACAGAACAAAATCACAAAATGAGTTCATTTGAAAATCGAGGTGTTTGTTGGAATCTCATATTATGGTTACTCTGATTGAAATGGTGTTCCAGGAGCAAATGCCCAGCACTTAGTAGTGAGATTACCATGTTGTTTGACCATGAAGGGCGTTTGGCAAAAGGCATCTGCAGCACTTTCACTCTCTGTAGAAGATAGGCCTTGTCTGTCCTTTCTTCTGCACCCAAATATGAGAAAGAATAGTGAAGAACTGAAAAAGGAGTGAAGGGTTAGAGAGATGGCTCAGCAGTTAAGGATATTTGCTTGCAAAACCTGATGTCCTGGGTTCAATTTCCCGGTATCCATATAAAGCCAGATGAACAGAGTGGCCCATGTGTCTGGAATTTGTTTGCAGTGGCAAGAGGCCCTGGCATCTCCTCTCCTCTCCTCTTCTCTCTCTCTCTCTCTCTCTCTCTCTCTCTCTCTCCAAATAAATAAATAAAACTATTTTTAAAAAGAAAAGAAAAAGGAGTGAAGAAGAGAGGAAAACTAAGTAGCCTGGTGGCCAGGGGACTTCTGGCGGTTTCGGTACCCACATCTTTAAAGATTGAGATTAAGTGACCCATAAAGTCTTTCTCTTTTTTAACACGTTATGTGTTTCAGATTTAAATAAATGAGGTCCTCTTTACAGGGACTGAAAGGGAATTGCTGTTACTTTTGAAAAGGTTTCATTTAGCTGCGAGCAAATGGAAGCCAAAATCCAAAGCTTTTACTAAAGCATGTGTGGAACAATTTTGACATAAATAATTCATGTTGAGAAGACCCAAGCTAATGAAGCTCAAAATGCCAGGGGTGGAAAACTTGGTTTAATGAAACAGGTGACGTGGTTATTGCCTCAAATCAGAGCATTTCGGAGCTAGAAGTGGCCTTTGGAGTAAAAGACAAAGTGAGTTCCAGCGAGGTTCCTTAAACCTATCAGTAACAAGTTTGGTTTGGATTTTGTTAAGTTGTTATATTGTTGGGATCTGTTTTTTATTAAAAAAAATAGTTTGTAGTTAATAAAAATATATTGAGCATTAAATGATACCTAAATTTCCTAAATCCTAAAAAATCTTTTATTTTTTCTTTTTATCGTGCTGGGAATCCATACCAGGGCTTCATGTACCCATTAGGCAAGCACTATCCCTGGGAGCTACACTCATAATCTCAAAGTCTATCATTTTTTGCATGTGTGTATGTATGTTTGCCTACATATGGGCACGTTTGTGTGTGGGTAGGTGCACATGTATGCTCATACATACAGAGGCCAGAGGTTGTTGTTGGGTGTCTTCTTGGATTTCCCCCAACTTTATTGAACTTGGGGTTCCCCAGTTCATGACTCTAACTAGCAGCTTGCTCAGGTGATCCCTGTGTCTCCACCTCCTGAGTTCTGGATTTGAGGTGTGCCACCATGCCCACTTGACATTTATGTGGCTCTGGGCATCTGAACTCTGGTTCTCATGCTTGTGGGCAAGACTGTGCTCACTGAGCCATCTCGCAGCCCCCCCCCAAACTGTAATTTTTGGTTTTATGTAACTTTCATCTCTTTTCGTAGATCTAAAGGAAGTCAGTTTTCTTTTGAGTAAAGACATCTATAATCTTCAAGAAGACAAACCACAAGGAACTTCCTTTCAGGTGAATAACATGAATAACCAGCACTTGCATGGCATTTTGGGAAAACTTTCTTGCTATGAACTCCATAACGTGAAAATTTGTTAATTGTATTTTTCATTTAATTATTCCTGGTTATTTTCCAGTTGATAAGATTATGTCTCTGTGAATTGGAGCAGAAAGAAAACAATCAAATGTTGACTTGGTATGATAAACCATTGTGATTATGGAAAAAAAAGTCACCTGTGACAGTCTTTGCTAAGTAACTCTGGGCCTGTTAAATGACTCCCCTGGGCTGTTCCCAATGAGGTCTGTGTTAACTGTTCCAACTATCTTGCAACCCTTCAGTGTGGGGCACATGACTCCCATGCCCACATTTTATACTGTGACTCATGACTTAGCCCTTTGAAAATTGCTTTGATTAGCACAGGAATCCAAGCAATTAAGAATGCCTGAATGCTGAGCCTCTAATAATGTTCTTACCTTCTATCCTGTGGCAAGGAATATGAGTCAGTAGAGGCAGCTCAGGCATCACACTGATTTTTTAAAACAATATTTTATTATTTATTCATTTGCAAGCAGAAAAAGACAGAGAGAAGAGAGAGATAATGGGCATACCAGGGCATCGAGCCACTGAAATGAAATGCAGATGCATGTGCCACTTTGTAATCTGGCTCTATGGGGGTACCAAATACCTTAAGGATTTCCAGCCCCACACTGATTTTTGATACTTTTTGGCAGCCATGGGTGTGGTCCTCTTTAATGACTATGATACTTTTATTAGGAAATTTAAAACTGACCTTCCTTAGTACAGTGTATTGAACACTATGCAGAGGACATGCGCTCTATGAATTGCAAAGGACAGATTTGGGGAGGAAGGGAGTTCACATCCCTAAACTCACCCTGACTTCTGAGGCTGTTAGAGGCCTCCAAGGAGCTGGGCTGTGGCCTGTAACTTTGGATCAGCTACAGTGTTTGCCAGCGGCTCTGCTGCAGCTGGGATGACCCCTATCTCAGCCTCTTAGCATAGGGCTGTCTTCTGGTGGATTCACTCCCAACCCCAAAGTGCCTGAAGGAGAGCCCTGAAGTCCCACAGAGCTCTCACTTTGGACACTTTACTGATGCCCTTTTGGCCTCAGTTTTCATCACTAGACAATGGGTCCATGAAGGACCCCCTGTTTCAGAGCTGTCACAAAGATGAAGTGAGATCCTTCCCTAGAGCATTTAGCTCCATGACTGACCTGTACTTGATGCTTTAAAAATATGGTTGCTTGTCATGGCTCCTTCTCTTTCCTCCTTCTCTTCTCCTCCCTCCTCTTTGCAAGGGCTCAGTGATGACACTTTCATAAGCGCAGCTGCCGGATTATCTCTGGAAAATTCACTCTCATTTTCCTAAATTCAGATGCAGTGTCAGATATAATATCTAAGTGAAACATTGTCTGATAGCCAGGAAAAAAATAACTGCTGTCTTACAGGAAGAGCTCTCCAGACATGCCTTGTGCCAAGAGAAATCTTCCTTGGGATTTTAATAAAAACAGAACTATCTGTTTGTAAGAAGAAAATAAAGTAGGAAGTTCTTAGAGGCAGCTTCACCCCGGCAGCAATGTTTCTCCAGATTTTAATTGGCTAAGAAGTGGCAAATCTAGATTGGTGACCCTTCAGTTATGTCACATAGTTAATAAAAGATTATGGAATTTGGGGTTCCTTGACAATGCGCCAACAAACTGTATCCAATTCTTGCCATACAAATTCAAAGAATTAAATTTATAGACCCCCCAGAGGGTAAGGTTTAGAGAGGCTTTATTAGATTCAGAAGGAAAAATATAGGAGGCTCCCATCATGAGAAAAAAGGTCCCTGTGGGAAAGAAGACCAGCCCCTCTCCATAGCCACCAGCCTGGAGAGTTAGATGTCTGCATTGGCCAGAGGAGAGAGGAAGAGAACAATTTATCTTTCCCTGTGTATCCCCAAGTCCCAGTCTCTTGCCTTAGGTGAGCCATAGAGATAGCTGATTGGTCTGGGCTCTGTTTAATAATTTATTAACTTCTTACTGAAGAAAAGTAGATCCAGCTTTCCCCTGGAAGATGAAAGTTGAAAGGAAACATTTTGAGATGAGAGGAAAATCTGATGTGAGTGGGGAGGCTCCCTGTGGCTGGACAGGGGAGAGTATGGGGCACAGACTATGGAATCCCACTGATCATATGTGACAAAGGCATTGGTGTCTGCTGGGTAGGCTGCCTGAGGATGCTCTGTATCACACTCATAGCATATTTGGTAAAAGCATGGGCTGGAGGGATGGGTTAGTGGGTAAAGGTGTTTTCTTGCAAAGACTGACAGCCTGTGTTCTATTTCCCAGATGCACAAAGGGACACACAATGCAGTTTGCCGTGGCAAGAGGCTTGCTCTGTTGTGCCCATTCTCTTTCCTCTCTCTCTCTCTCCATGTCTTCTTGCAAATAAATAAATAAATAAAAATATTTTTTGAAATACAGGCTTCTGAGCCACTCCCTGTCAGGCAAAACATACTCAAGTTGTTTTCTGCTTGCCCCCACCCGCTTCAAATGACCCAATTGACTGAGAAGGTCTTGGGCCTGGAAGAAGTTACAAGGAACCAGGTGGAAGGCACAGGGGATGTTTGTGGAATCCTACAGCACAGACTTGCTCTGTGAATATTTCTACATTCTGGGCTTTGGCTAAGTGTTCTGCAGAGCAAAGTGCTGATGGGGAGAGTGAGGCAGAGCAGTCTGCTTCCACTGTGATCATTACCCCAACCATAAGGAACATGCTGGAAGGACTGACTGCCGGCATTTATTTTTGTATCCTTGCTCTTGTTTCTTCCCTGGAAGCATTCAGTTGATGGCTCAAATCTTTTGTAGCATATTGAAAAGGGCATAAAATATGCAGTAATACAGACTTTGGGCTAATATATTTTCAAAAATGTTGCATGCCTCATTTCTCACGTAAATTTTTAGATTGCATTCAGCCTTCAGAGCATCATTCATATTCATGATCAAAAAGAGGGATCACATTTATTACTTTCAGTGTTGGTGATATTAAACACTGTCAGGCACCCCTGCTCAGGGCTATACCCAAATATTTTTCCCCTGAGCTCATGTAGAAAGGAAAAATATTGCAGAGTGAATTAATGAATTAAAAATACATATGCAGAAGGTGGAGAGATGGCTGAGCAGTTAATGACAGTTACTTGCAAAGCCTGATGGACTGGGTTTGATTCCCCAGTACCCATGTAAAGCCAGATGCACAAAGTGGTGCACCCATTTGAAGTTCATTTGTAATAGGAGACCCTAGTATGCTTCCCACCATTCTCTTTCTCTCTGTTCTCTACCTGCTTGCAAATAACAAGTAAATATGCATATGAGTATAGATAGATATGCATGTACACATATGCATATACCTTCCACTTATGGTAACTATTGAACTATTAAGGATTAATAACTATTAAGGATTACAGGCTCATGCCTGTAATCTCAATCTTCAGGATGCCGAGGCCTGAGGCTCACGAGTTCAAAGCCAGCCTAGACTAAGTAGTAAGACACTGTCTCAAACAAACAAAGGTGTTAAGGATTAAATCACTCTATAACCATTTCAACCAATTTTCCTTGCCCTCTTTTTCAATGGATACTACAAAGATTTAAAGTCCTAGTCTCTCCTGAAGTTAAGAGTTGGCCATGAAAACTGAACACTAGTTCTAACCAAGAAAATGCCCACAGAAACTCCTGAGGAGGGGAAGGGAAGTCCCTGCCTGGGGTTGGACATGATGTCTGGTAAGCAGCCTCCTTCCACCTGTGAGGCACATACAAAGGATGAGGACACAGGCAACCACTCCAGCTTGGATCACTGTGACATTCCTGATTGGCTGCACGCTTCTCTTGTGTCTGAGCTTCTACGGATAGCACTGTAGGCCAAATTAGCTTTAGTAAAGATCATTGAATTTTCTGTTTTTCAAAGCTGAAAATATCTCTCATTGATCTATCTCACCATTGAAAACAGGAGGCCAGTCCACATAGCAATCTCGACAAAAAGGGGTGGTGTCTAGGCTCAACTCTGATCATGTTAGCTGCACTTGACTCCTGTTTTCAGGCACTGCAATCTGCATCTAGAGTTAGTCATTTACTACTGAAAATAAAAATTGGATTAATAACAGATGGAATGTGGGCTATGCACAGCACATTGGCTATACACTGACATAAAACAATTTCTACTGCAGCACACCATTGTTGGTAAACACACGCAGTTGCAGACCAGTTATGCCTTTGGTGAACTTACCTGAAGTCATGACTCTGAGTTACTGTAAAAACATTAAGGTGTGCTATTATCTGTGAAGCTGGAGAAGGAAGTCCATCGTTATAGTTCATCAGACAAACAAGGTAGTTCTAAGCTGATGTGAAAAATCTAGAAAGCAGAAAGGAAAAAATCAATCAAGATGACCTATTGTTCAAATAATACCTACATATTTCAGCACCAGGATCATCTTTAGGTAGGAGCGATAATACAGAGATGAGAGAGTGATATTGTGCATGGATCTGTGTTTCATATTTCAAGTGTTTATTTGCTGTATAATTTCAGCTATTGTACAAGGCATCTGTTGAGTATAGCAAATAATTCTCAAATCCAGGGTCCTAAAACAGTGGACACTTACTATTTCCTGGCTTCAGAGGCTCAGAATTTAGAAGTCACAGAGCAGGTGTTTCTAGCTCAAATCTCTCATGTGGTTGCAATCGAGATGTCATCTGGAGCATTTGTTCAAAACTTGCTGTCACAGCTGTATGCAGGAAAGTCGATTTCTTGTTGGGGTATGGTGGAAGGCATCAGTCCCTGTCCTGCTGGCCTCTCCTTGTGGCTGTTTACGTGTCCCTATACCATGACATTTGGTTTTCCAGAGTGACTGTCCTTTTAGATATTAAAAACCCTCAGATTCTGCCAGCCACCTTTCTTTCCTTGTGAAGCCATTGCTAGACAGAGGTTCATGGAAAGGACATGCTTTCAAAGGTCTGGCAAATTTCCAGGACAATCATGTACATTGGCAAGTATTATAGATTCTGAACTTGAATAAACTGTATATTCTATTTATAATTCTTGTTCCAGACAGGCTTCTTGGGAGAACATTGCAAGCTAAATTATACAACTTATTTGATAATTGTTTCCAAAAATGGAACTACAATACAGTCTTGCAGATTCTGTGCCAATAAATACCTTCAGCAGATCATGTTTCTTTATGTAGAAATGAATAGAATAGTCTCAAAATATCTTTATGAATAGCCCCTTCTTATCAAAGATGACTAACATGTTATTAACATTTAAGTCCCTATGACAGTTTTCTTCCTGACTGTTTTTTTTGGGGGGGGTCCTGGGAATGATAGCCATGCTAGATAGGAAGAGGAGATGAAGAGGTATTATTTAAATACTACTTCTGTTCTCTGAGAAATTATTGAGCTATGCCCTTGCTCCTTTCTCATGCCTTTTGAGTTTTTAATAACTAGTTAAATGTCAAAAAGCTATGAGAAAAGCAAAAATGGATCTCAGTGAGTGCCAGAGTGACTTCTAGATGGAAATAAAGTGATGTATTGGAGAAGACTAGGAAATCCCTGCACTGGAAATAGAAGCCAGGGAGCTGGACTCAGAGAACCACAGCACTGGAGAATGGCCACATCAGGGTTTCCTGCCACTGCAAATACACTCCAGACACATGTGCCACGTTGTATATCTGGCTTTATGTGGGTACCGGGGAATCAAACCTGGGCTCTCAGGTTTTACAAGCAAGCACCTTTAACTGCCGAGTCATGTCTCCAGCCATAAACTCACATTTCTATGTCAGTGTTTCCTCATTTTATGGTTTGGTATATGACACTAGGAAAGAATTCTTTAAACTACAATAATCTGTGATTGACAGTAGCTAATTCTTACTTTTACATTGCTTTTTCCTCCTCTCCTGTCCTCCTCCTCCCTCCCTTCCCCTTCTCCAGCCTACCTTCTCCTTCTCTCCTCCCCAACATCCCTTTTTTCTTTCATTTTTTCTTTGAGACAGGGTATCACTTTGCAACCTGGTTGGCCTGGAACTCTCTTAGTAAGTAGACCGGGTCAGCTTCAAACTTGAGCAATTCTTCTGCCTCTGCCTCCTTGGTTCTGGGTTGACAGGTCTGCAGTGCTTTACTAAGGTCCAAGAGTTGATGTAAAATAACAAAGAAATTGCTTTATGTGGTCCTATTTCCCTAAACTTATTTGAGTATCAGTGAATTCCTCTTTTCCAGCTTTGGACTTTATAGATAAAGGGGCTGCAGGAGATGGGTGAAGTGACTTGCTCAGTTTCACATCATCACAAAGTAGAACATCAAACACGGCAGCAATTATATATCAAGGTTGATTATTACATCCCATTTCTTGCTTATTTCTTACATATGTCTATTAGAAAAACATAGGTACTTGAAACAATTAATTTACACACTGGTTCTTAAATTAAATTTCCCTTTTTGTTTCTGGTCAGAAGGGAAGCATGCCCCAAAGGAGAAACATTCTTATGAATATTTCTAGAGACTATTTCAGAACAGGGGATAGTACAAAGAAGTGAGCAAGATGGTGCTTCTTTGGCTATTCCCCTTGAACATGTCTTTTTTTTTTTTTTTTTTTTTTTTTTGGTTTTTCGAGGTAGGGTCTCGCTCTAGCCCAGGCTGACCTGAAATTCACTATGTAGTCTCAGGCTGGCCTCAAACTCATGGCAATCCTCCTACCTCTGCCTCCCGAGTGCTGGGATTAAAGGCATGTGCCACCACCACCTTGTACAATCCTGGAAGCTTTCTGCTGGCTTCGCAGTGCCTCCACTGGCCCTCACCTAGGTGTCAACGAGCAAAGAACAGTGTTGGCTTCCCTTATGGGAGTGAGGCAGTGTCCATGAAGTTGCAAATTCTTTATGGCTTGGAAAGTAGGGCTTATTTGAGTTCTGAGAGCCTCTTTCCCCTATCGCATTCTCAGAGGCATCATATTCCCTGACTAGAATTATGCACCTCAAAGCTGGTTTACGAGGATCCAAATAGTTACAAGTCTGCATTCAGGCTTTAGTGGGTTAGTTGTGCTCACATTGTGGGGTAAGACTGTTATATGAAGGCTCTGTTAGCAGTGCTAAATTATATGTTCATCTGTTCAAATAGCTATGAGTCTTCTAGCCAAGGACATTTCCCCCTACCATGTAATCTTTTTTCTATAAAAGAAAAAAAATTGAATATACAAATAAGAGCTTTATGATACACATTAATCTTTCCCTTCATATGTATTTTGGACAGCCATTTAGTTTAAATATATTAATTAAACATACTAAGGTACTGAGGTATGTAAAACATTACTGGGCACTCAAGGAGCTCAACTTCTAGTATTAAAAATCAGAAGAGGAGCTGGAGAGCTGGCTCAGCCGTTAAGGCACTTGCTTGCAAAGGCTAATGACCCAGGTTTGATTCCCCAGTACCCACATAAAGCCAGATGAACAGAGTGGTGCATGCATCTGGAGTTAGTTTGCAATGGCTAGAGGCCCTGATGTGCCCGTTATCATTCTTTCTCATTATCTTTCTCTGCTTTCAAATAAATAAATATGTTTTTTTAAAAAAATCAGAATACACAATCCAGCTCTGTTGCTAATAAATTATCTTTTTTTGGTTAAGCCACTTAGGTTTTTTTTTTTTCAATTCATTTACTTTCTGCTTGCTAGGATAAAATACCTAACTAGAAATAGCACATAGAGGGAAAAGGCTTGTTTCAGCTTACAATATCCAGTGTCAGTATGCATCATGATAGGAAAGGCTTGGCAGGCAGGAGCAGGAAGCCTGTGTCACACCTTCACATCAGCATGGAGGAAGTAAAGAGTAGAAAAGAACCAAGCTGGGCTGGAATATAACACCTCTAAGCCTACCTCCAGTGACACATTTCCTCAAGCAAGGCTCCACCTTGTAAAGGAAACACAAACGTTTTCAACAGGGTCACCAACTGGGAATTAAGTATTCATCTAAACACATGAGTCTATAACAGACATCCAACATCCAAAGTACCACACACATTGATGGGTATGCTTATTGCATATAGCACTCTCCTTAAACAATGGTCTTCACAGGTAGACCAAATGTTTCGGTCTTTGCATTTCCATAAATTGAGTGCTCAGTAAATAAATGTGAGTTGAATGAATAAGTTAAATGTCCCAGAAGCCTTGTAAGAGAAAAACTTTCATTTTCACTAATTTGCTCAATTACTTACTCTTTTAATGACTTTCTTTGACTGTGCCTTGCTCTACATTAGGTTTTGATTCAGTCTTTGTTCAATCTCAAATTCTATCACTAAAAATATAGTAAAATTTTTTAAAAAGCAAAAAATATAGTAAAATTAAAATTATAATCATAAATGCCTATCTCATAGCAATGTGACAATTTTCCCACCAATGGGAATTATTTTCTTCAATCAATATTTGTTTTTCATAACCAAACTATTTTCAAAATGGCTTGTCAAATGTAGTGCAGAGGAATCAGTAAAATAGTCCTCTGAAATATGTCTCATTCATGTGTTTGTATTGAAGGAATCTATTTCTAATCCTCTTCATTTCATTTTTATTGTCCACCGGTTTACTAAATGCTAATTAATATTGAGATCTGATGATTATGTTTTTAGAGGATGTTTTGGCACAAATCAAGACTAGTCACCTTGTATGAAAAATAATGGATATATCAACTCTTAACACTTTAATAATTATATCTTCTTCGTTCTTGTTCCTGTCAGGAAAACAACTTTTATGTATTCGATATCTGGCTTCTTTTCTACTGGGTAGGAATAACACATAATAGAAAACTGAATTCTCCCACCCTGCTTGGCAGAGACAGATTTCATTATTGAAACCTGCATTCAAGGTACATTTAGAATTGTAGAATTTTCCTAGTTATAGAAGTAGTATATCTTCATTATAGACAACTCACAAATGCACAGTTAAGGCTATTCATAATGGTGGTTAGGAAAAAAGCTCATTATAGTGCCTTTATGCTTTTCATGAAATTTTCATTCTTATTTTCACTTAATATATCTTGAGCATAAAAATAATCTCTAAAGCTCTAAGAATTGGTGAATTTTTGATAATCAAGCAGTCATAAGACTAGGAAACTCAGAGACCATCATCAATGCAAAATGCATCAAACTACCTGAAGTTTCACTTCATGGTTTTCATTGTAGCTTTCTTTAAAAGAAATCAACGTATGAATTAACAAAATGAACCTATGCTTTGTTCTGTTGAAGAAATTATGTAAAGTAGCTGTCAGGTGATCAAGATTCTCTATTTTAATACATTTTAAGGGCAAGACTAGAAGGAAACATTTTTTCTAAGACAGAAAGCAAGAGCAAAAGAAAGAAGAAAGGAAATGTTTTTACCTTTTTCAAGAACTGTCATGTTGTTTTACAGCTTCATTTTCATCAACAAGGTAAAGAGAACATACTTCAGATGGATTAATGATGTGAATTTAGTTCCCACAAGCTTAAATTTCTGCTCTGTAATAGTAAGGGATAAAATCAGAGATTTAAATGCCCTTTGAGCACACACCTATACTATCTCTCTATATATTATAAGTAATATATATGATATACATTTAAGTATATATATATATATATATATATATATATATATATATATATATATGAGGACAAGCCTACAAACCTGAGAATACCTACCTGATGGTTACTTTCTATATTGGAAAACTATATTTAATTTACAGATCAAAACCATGAATTTGGTTTTAATTTGGATATCAGTGATGGGTAACAAGTAATTATGTTGGCTTCTAAAATAATGTTTCAAGAGAGATCATTGGCTTAAAAGTCAGAATACCCAATTGTCACTCCAACTCTGTTACCAATAAACTTGAGTGTTTTATTTCTAAAATAGGTTGTTTGACTCTATATCCTATAACTTCCACCCAAGCTCAAAATATAATTGTATGACTAGCCCAGTTTAATAATTCATTGATGCTATTTTTAAAAATTTCTTCTACAATCCATATATTCAAGCAAAGTATAAAAGATGCGTTTAATCTAGCACGTCTAACAAACTTTTTGCCTTATTTAAAAATTTGAGCAAATTAAACAAAATTTTTTAATATTCATACATATAAATATGTATGAGAGTATATACATATCAAATATGTATATTTGAATGTTAAATTTATAATCACACATTATTACCATTTGAATGGAGATCTTCACTTTTCTATTATTTAGAAAGACTAACTTGAAAGAAAAATGTGAAGTCTGGGTGTGAATTCCATGGGAAACATCTACAAGTTGGTCTTAATCATGACTCAAAATAATCCTTTTTAAAAGGCTATGGGAGTCCAAAATTCAGAACTGGGCTGGAGATTAGGTGCTTTCCTTTGCAGCCTAATGACTCAGGTTCAATTCCCCAATACTGACATAAAGCCAGATGCACTAAGTGGCACATACATCTGGAGTTCCTTTGCAGCCACCAGAGGCCCTGGCATGCCCATTCTCTCCTCCCTCCCTCTCTCTCTCTCTCTCTCTCTCTCTCTCTCTCTCTCTCTCTCTCTCTCTCTTTCTCTCTCTCTCTCGTTTCTCTCTATCTCTTTCTGTCTCCCTTAACTAGACAGAAAATTTAAAAATAATTAATTTTTTTTTTAAAAAAAAAGCTCAGAGCTGGAGCAAGATGCAATTTGTGAGCAGTTGGCATTTGGGTGTTAATGACAGGTATATGCACACATATGAAGTTCATAAGAAGAGAATGATATATTAGGTGAGGGCCCAGAGCTAGTCCTAAAGGAATTTAAGTGTTGAATTTCAAGGAAAGAAAGTTTTCAATTTATACAAGTTAGAAAATGAATATTCCCAAAAGGCAGAAAGAGTGTAGGCTGAATATGGTTTCTCAGATTCCCAAAGAGTAAAATATTTTCAGACAATCATTGTGGTCAATATTGCCAAATATTGAGGAACAGAGAAGTTTGAGAATACTTCACAGGACCTCAGACACAATTTAACTAGAAAGGTAGAAAAAAAAAGATGGAGACATAGTAACAATGGGGAATTAAATAAAAGGAAGTACACACAGTTTACTTCAGGGATGCAAGCCTAGAAAAGTAAAATTTTAAAAAGTGGTAAATCAGAGAATGCATTAAAGACGGATGAGGTCAGAGCATGCTTGAACGTAATTGGGAAGTGTTCATGAGAAGAGGCTGCTCAGGGTCCAGCAGAGATAAATGAAGACAGAAAGCGGGCTATGACCCCACCCTTAGATTCCACAGGTTCTCTGAACCTCTCTACAATGGCCTCCCTGAAGCTTTGTCTCTGGCCTCATCTCCTTGCAAAAGTCGCTTCTCTTTGGCTGGGCTTCCTAGACACACAATAGGAATCCATTCAGGACCTTTGAGTAATGTGAACTTTGCCTCTCTCTGACTGACCCATTTTTCTCCTGTCTCAGGTGACATGTCCTTCTTGACCACATACTGAATCCAAAACCATCATCATCTTATGTCTGTTCCTGTACTTGTTACCTAGTATCTTCTTATTTATGTACTTGTTTATAGAATTACGATATATCCTGTTTCTCCAGATTCTAGAGTCTCTAAAAGCAATGATTACATCTTCTTATTTAACCAAGCCAACCCAAATCTGAGAAGAGTGTTTACCTTATATGTTTATGGGTTGGTTAAATGCTAAATTGAATTTATTGGACAGTCTTTTTAGCACACAGCTATAATTAAAAGGAACTTTTAAAATAAATTTGAACTGCATTCCTTTAAAAATATAAAGGCAACAAATTGGGAGATTCAGATGAAACGTGAAAATGTCCTGTGGAATTTCCATTTAATAGATTGCCTTCATTATTTTATAATTTTTATCATAATATCAATTTTAACTTTTATCTATCAATCATATGCAATAGTCAAAAGTATCCAGTCCAGTATCAAAAATTCACTACAGGGCTAGAGATATGGCTGCATTACTAAAGCACTTGCTACCTAAGCATATAGATCTGAGTGAGGACTGCAAGTACTCACATTCACGTTCAGGTACAGTGGTGTGTGCCTGTGATCCTAATACTGAGAAGATGGATCCCCAGAGCCTTCTGGCTACCTTGTCTACCTGAATCAATGAGCTCTGGGTTCTAAAGTGGAAAGCAATTGAGAGAGACACTCGAAGTTGACTTCTGACCTCCACGTGCATGCACACCCAGGTGCATGTGCACCTGAACACACATGTGTGCCTGTACACAAGCTGCATACAAACATGGTAGACACACATGTGTGCCTGTGCACAAGCTGAATACAAACATGTAGACACACGTGTGTGCCTGTGCACAAGCTGCATATAGACATGTAGACATAACACACATTCACATGCAAAAATAATTTACTATGGCTTATCCAACCCATTTGGTAGGAAAAAAAAGCATGTAAAAAGTCAGAAGTATATTTATATCAACAGACATTTTCAAGCTGTGTACTATCCAGGTATATGGTACATAAAAGATGAACAAAATGTGGTCAATTGCTATGCAATAATTCAAAGATGAAGCTAGTTAAAAAAGATAAAAATGATGACATTGTGCTTCAAAGGGCTATTATAGAGTGTGAACAAATCATTATGATGTTAGCTTGTTTTAAAACCTCTGGGCCATAAAATCTCACCTGAATCTAGACACCTTCCAAATCCATCTCTTCCTCCAGAGAGCAAATCATTAATATGAAGTTCACCTTCTCTGACACTTAACACTTTTGCACAAACCAAGTGAAAGCCTTTTTCAACAACAAAGAGGGAAGGAGAAAGCTACCTTCAATGCCAGCTTTTGGGGAGCTAGTAAGCTTTGACTGTAACGGGAATAGGGGACCAGAAGAAAAGAAGCTCAACAAAGAAAAAGCAGATATGCAATGTTAGCTTCCTCTTCTGGAAGAGTAGAAAATAGCATTGACTGGATTGTACGAGGCCTATAAAACTGAGTGACTCAGAAACCACCAAAGAAATACTGAGAAAATAATACAAAAAATAAGCAACGGTAGAAATTATAATGAACCAAAAATGACCTTTGGAAAGTAAGAAAGGACTTTGCATATTTAAGAACATCTCCTCACATCTCTCTCAGAAAGTTTAAAGCTGCTTCACTACCTTCCTCTTTGTTGAATGCAAGCAGGTATGGCTTGTTCTGACAAAATGACACATGTCCTACTTAGTTAGGTGCTATTGGATAGACAGAGCATCAAGTTCTTATCATGTTCAAAGTTATTCTGAAAGAGCAAAATTAAATCTGATTATAAATGCTTGAAGTGTTTGCATGCCAGAGAAATTTTTACTTCCAAATGTTTCTTTGGACTTATAGTTTCTTTCAAAAGACTGGAATGCACTCTTAAAAATATACCACATTCAAACACTAATAAGGAAGCAAAAATCGTTCACCTTTTGAAAACTGTAGAATCTGTTTATATGTCATCTATCAGCTGTGCAATGAAAAGAATGACACAGAAGCAGAGGAAAATATTTTTGAGTCCAGAGATTTCTTGATGCAAAAATATTTAGATTGATAGATAGATAGATAGATAGATAGATAGATAGATAGATAGATAGATAATCGATAGATAATAGATAGATAGATATCCTCACATCTACACAGTTTCAATCACTAAGTTATATAAAACTTAGCATATGATGTATTAAACTTCAAGCTGTTTTGAAACACTTAAGAGTAAATATCCTAAAAATAAATATAAACTGCATAAATAAAAATTGATCAACATTTATCTAGTGGGAATTATTTATATTTCTTCATAAGACACCTTAGAAGTCATTATTCAGTGTTAACTTTTTTCATCCATCCTTTGACACAGTAACACTAACATCCTAAAACATGCCATGTAATTCTGGAGTGTACACCATGTGGTATGCTATAATATTCAGGGTATGGAATGCTGGGTTATATGATGTGTTATGCTGAGGTATACTTGGTATGATTCAGTCCAAATCTTTGAGAAGGCAAAGGCCTTTTAATGAGAATTGCATTATTTTGAAAACAATTCATCCTTGAAAGAAAATGTAGTTTTTTTCATAAATTTCCAAAAAAAAGTGAAGAAAATTTACACTTATCTTTTTCTGGTCTTAGCATGCAAGCTCATTGTTCGTATTCTATTAGTTTATTACAACACTTATGGTGAAGTTCCCTTCTTATCACTGGAACAAACATCCTTCCAAAAGCAAGAGCAAGGTTGTTTATTTTGGCCTGATGGTCTCAGGGAGGAGCTTCATGATGGCAGGAACAAGATGGTCGAGCATTGGCTGGACATCACCTCCTTGCTCACATCAGGTAGACAAAAGCACAGGAGAGTGAGCCCAACTCTGGGGAGAAGGCTGGCTGCAACACACCGAAACCCATCCCCAGCAACACACATCCTCCAGCAAGGCTCCCCCGGCAAAAGTGCTGTCAAGCAGGGATCAAGCATTCAGAACATGTGACTTTTGGGGCGACACCTCATTCAAACTAGGGCAACATGAAAGTAGATCCTTCTATCACTGTTGCCCTGATATGTTGGTGTGAAGAGCTTATTCCTTTTTCCACCATGTCAAAAACATGAGGCAGGAGATTGTCATTTATAGATGAGTCAGGATTCATTCCATTTTTTCTCCATTTTGAGGTTGAAAAGTTGGTTAAAATTGCACTGCTTTAGTAAAACTAGTTGTAACGTATTTTACAATTTTGAACCTCTATAATGTAGTGTTCTTTCAAGTTATTGCTTAAATTGTCTCAGGCTTCAGGTTTTAAGGCCTCGTTATTAATTTCCTCACATTTATGATCTTGGCATCTTTGAGATTTAATGTTTTATGAAGAACAGTTTGTCTTTATCTTGAGCTGTGTTTTTGCTAGGTCATAAAATCAGGTGGTGACCCAGTGGGATCAATGGGGACATTAAAGCGACTTCAGAAACTGATGTGGACCAAGAAAGCCAGGGTGCAGAGCCCGGATGAGGTGAAACCACCATTAATAAATCTCCGTAAGTAAGAGCTCAGCAAGAGGCTCAAAGTTCTCTGAGGGAGAGCTGGCCAAGCAAGGATTAATGAAGTCCATTTTGATAAGGTCCTAAAATAATCATTAAACTTTGAGCTTTTCTTTATTGTTCGTTATTTTAAGACAGATAACCTACATCCTAATTCTGAATTTCACTCCATATTGACACTCCATCCCCTTGTTCCCTACCTTGACAACCACTTCAGGGATCCCAACAGAGCCCTGTGGATGAGCTCAGAGGGCAAGTGAGGCCACAGAAAACAGTATTTTTAAATTTTTATGTGAGTACACAGAAAAAGGGTAGGACTGTGACTTGCAACTTTGATTTACATTTTTTTTATTTATAAAAATACCCTAAGAGGTGTAATCTTTTGTTTGTACTGGCTGCTATTCAATAATAAGGAACCATGTACATTGGGCTATACAAATCCAGAATATTTTTCACTATTTTGCACATTATAATCATTCCCTCCTCGACTAAAGTGTTACTTTCCACAGTTCTAATTGGCCACAATCAACTCTGGTTGGAAAATCACAATGGAAAAATCCCAGAAATAAA